>MWRL01007379.1:0-11368 GCA_002157085.1 Melampsora occidentalis | reverse complement strand
AGGGTGTAGATTCTGATGAGCACCGTCCAGCGACATCGTGGTGGTTCGAGGATACTGCTGTTTAGGGGAATTTTTAAACTCAACTAAGTTCCTCGCTGCTTCTCGCACGCTTTTCGAACGCACGTGCGAGAAGCAGCGACAGCGAGGGACTTAGTTAACTTGAGCTTGGGGAATATTTCAAGCCTACATTCCTCTTTGTATGTACATACACAGCTACTCCTCCAGGGGTGCTCTAGCAATCAACTTCTCGCTGGTTAAGAGAAGTCGATATCTCTTGGCATTTTCTGTCTGAGTGGATCTGGACCACCAACACAACATATCCACAAGCTGAACTTCTTTCTCCCTTCAAGACCACTGAGCTCAGTCGCGTCTCGCCTAGATCTTTATCCTCATAGCTTATCATACCTTCTGACTTCTTGACACATCGAACTGTAGAGAAGGATGACTGGAAACCCTTACTCCCACTTGCTCACTTGGACGATCCTATGCCTCTCTAACATCTTTGGATCTGTTTCTTCGGCCTCCATCCTTCAGGATGTGACTCCTTCAATCATCAATAACTCTACGAGATCTATGAATTCAACCGGCGCTTATCGTGTTATCAAAGATAGTGGAATTTGCGAGACGACTCCTGGGGTAAAGACTTACTCTGGCTATATCGAGATTGGTAAAAATCAAAATATGTTCTTTTGGTTCTTCGAGGCAAGGAATAATCCTAAAACGGCGCCTCTTACTCTATGGTTGAGTGTAAGTTTTGTTGTCTCATTCCAGCTGCGCATATGAGCGGTCTTGCCGTGTAACGAGCTTCAGTCAAACACAGTGGTGTGGATTATAGCCAAATGACTCGTTTTTAACTGCCTTGTTTGTAGGGTGGTCCCGGCTGTAGCAGCATGATCGGACTTTTCCAGGAACACGGTCCATGTACAATCTCGCCTGATGGCTCATCCTCGACTCTCAACCCTTATTCGTGGAATGAATACTCGGTGAGCCTATTCATTGCTATCGGTAATGTGTCTTGGGGAACAGAACCGCGTTATAATCCGAGTACTGAAACGATTTGTCTTGTCTTCCTACTACCTTTAAATCCATGGACATTGATTTCCAAATTAACTTACAATGACAAACCTGTAGCATATGATCTATGTTGACCAAGTGAGCAATCCATGACTCAATGTATTATTTCAATTATTTCGTTCCATACTAACTTCACTACCTCATATCTCAATTCAGCCGATCTCCACCGGATTCTCGTACGGTAAAAACGATGTACATTCAACCGCACAAGCGGCCCCAAAAATTTGGAAATTTCTACAACTTCTGTTCGAAAACCCAACTTTTTCTAAATACAAAAACGCTGATTTTGGGCTCTTCACTGAAAGTTATGGAGGTCACTATGGTAATTATCGAGTTTTTTCCCCCTGTGTTGTTGGAAACTCGAAACTTACCATAAACTTTTGATATTTCACATTATTTAGGTCCTGTATTTTCAGAAGTAAGACTTTCAAGCGCCATAATTATTACACGGTGAATGTATTAGCTCATGGTTTTTATCCCAGTACTTTGTCGCCAAGAATCAACTAATTAAATCAGGAAAGATCAAGGGTCATCCCATACGTCTAAAGGCTCTCGGAATCGTAGGTTCTCTTTTACCTGATTTGACATCGCCAGAGATTGATATGAAGAACGCTTTTCACTTGCGTCGCCTCAGAACAACGGCTGGTTCGATCCTCTTATTCAAGTAAGTGAATGACTCAAGATCTCACCGAAACTAGTACTGATATGACAATATTGTATTAGTACCAAGCTTACTACGATTTTGCGCAAGCGAAATATAATGGATTATTTGATCTAGTGGGTCAAAATATATTAAAAGACATGAAAACTGCATTAACAAAAGAGGATGGTTGTTTAGCACTTGTTAAAAAGTGTTATAAGACTGGCAAAGTTGAAGATTGTCATGCTGCTGATGAGTTTTGTGAGATTCAAATCACGAATCCATCGATAGCAAATCGAAATCAGTATTACTGTTGAGTTATTTTCCTCTTTCATCGCATTTTGTTTTGGTTATTTTATCATTTCCCATGTGATCATTATCAACATATTCCAACAATTATTCTGATATTTTTTTCTCAACAACAGTTCCTAACAATGCATCGGATAATTTCCCATCCACATCTGTAAGTTGAGCTGCTGTGGGGACTACCACCAGCCCCGCGCATAGATTAGATGAACTGACAGATAGATCTCTGGGATATATGAACTGTGTATTTCAAGTTCATGGACTATCTTGATCGCCCCGAAGTGAAGAGTGCAATTGGCGCGGCCTCAAAATACGATGTTTGTCCTGATGGGTAAGTTCAATTGTCTTGATAATGAACTTTCCCAGATCACGTATCTTTCCATCTAGTTTCAAGGTCACTTATATTGATATCTAAATACGATATATCGGTACCACTCCGTAGAGCTTTCAATAAATTTAGATCTACAGGCGATGGAATCCGCACAACTATCCCAGCATTGACCAAACTTTTGAATCAGGGATTGAAGACTCTGATTTGGGCAGGGGTAAGTGTTTGACTATGAAATATCGTATCATCACCTCGCTAACTCTCTTGATTTACCCAGGATCTCGACTTCGTTTGTAATTGGTAAGCTTCTTGGTCGTCATGCATTGGGTGGATCAAATAGAGGAGCTGAGCGGGTCTTCCCCTTTCAGGCTTGGAGTCTACCGCTCAATCGAAGCCATGCCATGGAAGTATAAAAAAGAATTCCGAGATGCCAAGTGGAAGAACCTTGAAATAAAAGGAAGTGTGGTAGGAATCTATAAAATTGCAGGTATGTGTCTCCTTTTGCGGTGATCTCTTGATGAAAACAAGTTCTTACTTTCTTTTCCTTTGGATCATCAGGTCCGCTTACTTTTGTGCGAGTATTTGGAGCGGGACACGAGGTTGCCTCATATAAGTAAGAGATTCTTTCATCCGCGTTTGCTTGAAAACTGTGATCATGACAATTTTAACCTTGTCATCACTTGTTACTCTTTAAAGGCCTATGTTGTCTCTGGAGTTGTTCAGACAGACGATGCGTCAAGAGGCAATTCATGATGTACCTTGAATAGCTTTGCTCATCGATGATATCCCATCAAGCAATCCGGACAGAACGAAGCTTTTCATCAAGAAAGATGTTATGCCTACTTACCATTTCATCAATTTCATTTTTCCTCATCTTTTGGCGTTTTGATTGAATTATAGAGTTTTACTACTCTTACCATCAGGTTTCATTCTGATCTTTTTTTCCCTTAATTCGTGATGATTTGTAGCCCATTTTTTTGTGTAACGATACCCTATCAAGTCGTGATTGTATTAGACGAGTTTTCCTTGATATTATTTTAGCTCAACGGAATATTATAAGTGATTTTAGTACTTACAGGCAAGCAAAGTCACAAGAGTGGAAATTTGTTGACCAACATTTTGCTCAACTTTGACAATATCAGAGGGCTGATCAATCTTTACCAAAGGCATACAGATCAGCTTACTGGCTAAAAGTAAACCGACAATTCGTCTGTTATGCACAATGCTGATCCCTTGAAAGTGTCCCGAATTTTTTCTTGTAAGTATATAGGATTTTGCTGTCCTGCGTCAAGGTGTTGGTGAGTGTTTCGACGCCCAGAACCCATCAAACTTTTTTTAGATCTCTATAGTCTTCCGCTCCGCCCCGATGTATGTATCACTCAACGTCTTCGGCCCATAGGACGGACTTTGGCGATGGCCACGTGAACGAAACGAGAGCCATGAAATGAGGAATGTGAGCACTGGTTGTAAAAATGTTAAATTGTAACACGTGATGGCAACTTGGGAAAACAATGAGTCGACTTTGACTTATCCATCACGTTATCCTTCGTGAAAACTGGAACCGGATCTGGTTGTTAAACACAATCAAATTTTTCTATGCCTCCAGAGTGATCCTTATCTACCAACGGAAAAGATGTAACGATCAAAGAAAACAGAAATTGATCGCGACCAAAGTTACTAAAGCTACCACATCCAGATGCTCGGTTGTGAGGAACTCTTCCAACCGTTTAAAGAAGGGAAAACGATTGAAATGAAAGAGTATATACTGCGTGAGTAAGAAGAAGAAGGTCCCATTCTTCTCGCGATGAATCCATTCAAATTCGTTTTTCTTCAATGGTTGATCTTAATCCAATCGATTGATATAGATGGTGAACCATTGACTTCGATTCCTCTCATTCGAAGAAATCCAGCTTATAACGAAAGAAGGGATGATCAGACGGTTAATCAAAGAGCAGTTTGGCAGGCTGAGTTACTGCTTAACAAATATCATCTTTCGAGAGGTCAACCTGGTTCACAAAATGATGATTCATCCCTTCAACGACGTGGTGCAAGTATCCGTGAGTAACTCATCTAAATCAAGTTGAAAAATATTACACCTTTTGAACTGGTTATCCTTTACTGATCTCTTCTCTTTTTTCTTACAATCTTCAATCTATCGAATAGCTCTCACAAATGGTTGTGTAGACTCAGATTACTACGGTGTAGTAGAAATAGGAAAACCACCTCAAAGATTCAACGTCATCATCGATACAGGCTCCTCAGATTTCTGGGTTTTAGGCAGTACCTTTCCACGATCCGAAACCAGTTCATCTTCATCCAACAACAAAGGCGTTTCCAATAACTTTTTCCTTCCCGAAGTATCATCTAATTCTATAACTGGTGCAGCCTATTCAATCGCGAAATCTAAAACTTTCAAACCTACTTCAAATACATTTCAAGTTACTTATGGGTCTGGAAAAGTGATTGGAACTATTGGAACTGAGATTATTAGTTTTGGTAGTTTTACTGTGAAAGATAGACCATTTGGTATAGCTGATCAAGCTACTGGTAGCCTTCTATCAGGAGATGTGTCAGGCAAGCAAGATCTGTTCTGATGATATTCAAAAGTTTGACTAACGATGAAATTCAAATAGGTATCATGGGAATGGGATTCAAATTACAAGCATCAACAGGTTTCAAACCATTTTGGCAAACAGCCAAGATCTCGACTTTCGCATTAGGTATAACAAGATATGTGAATATCAGTAGTAGTAAAGAATCAGAACCAGGTGGGATTTTAACATTAGGTGGTGTGAATCAATCACTTTATACTGGAAAGATCAATTATGTTCCATTAGAAAGTCAATCATATTGGCAAATCACCATGGATGATGTATCGATTAATGGAGGAGTGATACCGAATTTAGGATCTAAATCGGTGGCGATTGATACGGGAACTTCTTTGATTGGTGCTCCTACTTCTGCTGTTGAGGCTATCTATAGTCATATTCCTGGTTCTCAACCTGCTAGAGGAGATTATCGGGGTAAGGTTTTTATGATTAGATCATGATGATTTCTTTGACTTGAATTCATCTGACCACCTTCTTCTTTTAAAAAAACCCATAGGTTACTATCAATTTCCATGTTCTTCTTTACCTACTCTAAGTCTAACATTTGGAGGAATCCCATATTCAATAGCACCGGGCGATTTCAACATAGGTAAATTAGACAAATCAGGTGAAAATTGTTTAGGAGCTATCTTTGCCATTGATTCATCTATCTCGCCTATTCAAACCACTCTTACGACTCCTTCTTGGATCATTGGTGATAGTTTTTTAAAAAACGTTTATACAGTCTTTCAAATCGAACCTTTACCTGGCTTTATCGGATTTGCTTTACCGGCTAATGGGTATCAAAACTTATTGACTAGTGTGGGTAAAGCTCTAGGTGCTGATCCTGGGATTCACTCGAAACTTAGAGCAAAGTCTAAGGGCAATAGGGTTACTGTTCATCTTCCTTGTTTACTTTTCATCACTTACTTTTGGTGGCTTTTTTGGGTTTGAGTTGATGGTATGATGGTGGATTTGATTGGGATTGAATGCGTAAACTTAGACTTGGATTCGGAAGAGATTTGATTTCTTGGTTTAATTCAGATTCATAATCTTTGATCAATTCACAACTTCTTCATAACCAGAAATATGTATTGAACTCATCAAAGAAGAACGTGTTGTAAACTTTTTTTGTCTTTCTCATTTAATCCTGTTTTTTTCAATGGTTCGTGCATTGTTGTATTACTATTAACATTGAAGAATTTCGAATTGGATTTGTTGATTTGTATTTCTCATAATTTCTTTTAGAGCTAATCTTTACATTTAACTCAATAATTATTGCAATTTGAACTTGTCAAAGACTGGATCTTGTTTTCAAATCAGATCGATTTCAATGTGATGCCAAAGACCACAACAATACTTGCTTGAATACATACTCAAAATTGGTTCACTACTCTTCATCCACCCTTCTTGCTTACTGTGAAATGTAGTCAGAACTTATGGGCTTACCATCAAATTCCTTCGAAAGATTTGATTTTGACCTGATCAAGCTGTGTAGAACAGATGCTTGACCTGATCAATTCACTTACTCTGACTCTGATGATCGCCCATCAGAAGATCAAACAATGAAACTCTTGGCAGTCTGAGTTGATAGTTTTAGAAAGTGGTAAAGTACATAAACTAATTTGGGTTTGACTGCATCTCTTTGCCAAATTGTGATCAAATCCAAAGAGAAATCACATCTTAGAGGTACTTTTGCAAGTTTGAACATATGCGATGCAAGTTAGAAAAACGTAAAGAAACATACCAAACCAAAGCTACATGCTTTAACTTGACTAAGCCTCTCCTCGCCCTCGTGCCGAGTTCTTTGGTTAGTAAGAAGTACATATGTCTTGAATTGAAATTGATTGATCAGGTAATCAATGCCGTTATGAAGATCAAAGTATGTGTCAATTCGAAAGTGGCGGTGTTACGTGTATGAATGGATGAAATTTGTTTTGATTGGTCACCGGAAAACACTTTGCTGCAAGACTTCTTTCAGTTGAACTTTAGCTGATTTGTAATCTTTCAGTCAAATAGAATGCTTCCAATTGAGCATGATTGTGATTGTATCTTTGGCAATGGTACGTTACTGTTGAACAAATCTGATCATTCGAAAGATGCAAGTACATTCAATTGGCCATCATGGTATTTGTAAGTTACTCAACTCTCTCGGTAATCTAACCTGTGACTTTCGGGAAAAAGTTAGCCAAGCCATTTTTGAATAAGGAACATGCTCATAGAACAGCGCACAGCACTGAGTTGAATAAGTCAAACTTGATGAGATGAGGAACATTAAACTAAGCCAAAGATGACGGTTGAGTGATTTGAATGACTAATCCACAATCAGCAGATGATGATGATGATGATGAATGATGAATGATTTATTATAAAAGGAAATGTGAATGATTAAGCTAAAATGGTAAACAAGAGAAATCGAATCGAAAAAAGTAGTTTACCGATTTACTTTGGTTGATTTGATTTGATTTGATTTGATTTAATCATCAATCAATCAATCAATCTACCAATCCAATCCAATCCAATCCAATCCAGTCTAGTTCAGCTTAAAGATATTCATCAGATTCATTCAACTCCTGACTTTCTTCGTAGATTTCCATATCTTCTAGAATCATCATTACAATCAATCCTCCATCTATAATCAATCAATCAAAAAGAAGGAAAGTCAGTCAGTCTAAAGAGATCTTGGTGCTTAACTCAAACTAAAATTCAAATTATTAAACAAATCATCAAAGGGCTTGTTGACCACTCAAGATCAGATTCGAATTGGATGTTCAGCTAATCAAGTCTTCTTCTTTTTTTTAAAAAAAACTCCATCCATCAATAGAGTATTTAAAGTTTTTCACTTTCATCATCAAATTCAGTATTTTTATTTCTTCAAGGATTTGTTTTTCATTAATTTGACAAATTCGATTATTATTCGATTATTAATTATTATTATTATTATTACTCTCTTAATCCAATTCAATTCAATTAACACCAACATCATTTGTTATTCCATTGAAGATGAAATCACTTTTGATCTTCTTCATCCTGATCTCATTCTCTTCATCTGAAGCAATTCAAAATCAACAACCAACTCAACCTTCATCATCATCATCATCATCGACAACATCAACAACACCATCTGAACCTAATTCATCAATTCAAGTCGTTAGAAAACGCTCAAATCAATATTCAAAAAGAGACCATCAAGCTGTTAATCTTTATGCAATTCGTCAAGCTGATGTTCTATGTAACAAATATAATTTGATTCCAGGTCAAACTCATCCTACTCCTTCAAATCGGAAACGTGATTCATCAATCGGTAAGTTTTGGATCCTTCGATGTTTCTTGATTTCTTCTGTAGATCACTTTCTTTTTTGGGATTTCAATTCAAAACTCAATATTCGTCTTTGTTGACTAAAAATAAACTCAATTCAATTGAAACTTAAAATAAAACAAAACTGATCTTTACTCCGCACTTTTCTTTACAATTTTATTCTCTCACCTTCTCATTTACGTATGTAATCGAAACAACACAACAACAAATCAAAACAAAACAACACCTTCATTTCGATCTCAGTCCTCACCAACGGATACGCTGATTCAGAATATTATGGTGTCGTTCAGATCGGTAATCCACCACAAAAATTCAATGTCATTCTCGATACTGGTTCATCCGATCTATGGATCACTGGTTCATCCTCATCCTCCTCTTCATCATCCTCTTCATCATCCTCATCATCATCTTCTCGTAGCATGGGTGGTATTGGAGCACCTGGGATGAGTTCATCTACCACCGGTGCAACTTATTCTTCATCTACCTCCAATACATTCAAAACAACTTCTCAATCCTTTCAAATCACATATGGTTCTGGTTCCGCTGCTGGTTCGGTGGCTACTGAAACTATCACCCAGGGATCTTACACCGTCACAAATCAAGCTTTTGCAATTGTCAGCAAAGCTTCTTCTGGGCTTTTATCTGGTGATGTCTCTGGTAAGTGATTCAATCTTATCTCACTTTCACATTTCAGAACACAGCATTCATCACTTCTGATTTTGATAGGTATCATGGGAATGGGTTTCACTCCCTTAGCATCAACCGGTCAAGCTCCATTTTGGAAATCAGCCAATATCCCTTCATTCGGATTCGGACTTTCTAGATTTGTGAATATCTCAACTACTGAAGATACTGAACCAGGTGGAATCATGACTTTGGGCGGTCCTAATACTACGCTCTTCACTGGAACAATTAATTATGTACCACTCAAAGCTCAAACGTATTGGTTAATCGCTCTGGATTCAGTGACTATCAATGGCGTCACAATTTCCAATTCTCAATCCAATGCAGTCGCTATCGACACCGGTACCTCACTTATCGGTGCTCCCACATCTGTTGTACAAAGTATTTATGCCAATATCACTGGTTCAACACCTGCCACAGGATCCTATCAGGGTCAGTTAGCTTTTCTTCTTTTATGGACCTTGTCAATCCGCTAACCTCACTAATTGGCACTTCATCATAGGTTACTATCAATTCCCATGCTCATCAGCTCCCACCTTATCGTTGACCTTCGGTGGTATCGCATATCCCATCGCACCGGATGATTTCAATGTAGGAACAGTTGATGAAAAGGGCAAGATGTGTTTAGGAGCAATCTTTGCAGTTGAGCCTGCTACCACAGGATCTACAACAAATACACCTGCTTGGATCATTGGTGATAGCTTTCTAAAGAATGTCTACACTGTCTTCAGAGCTTCACCTGAACCTGCGGCTGTTGGGTTTGCTACACCTGCTGCTGGATACCAATTTTTACTTAGAAGTTCAGGTGAAGCTAGTGGAGCGAACCTTGGAAGTGGATCTGGTACTGTCACTAATGCTAAATCGAGTAGTCATGTACTCAAAGCTAGTCAATCTGGCTGGTTAGGCCTGGGAGCATTGATGTTGGTAATGTTATTCATCAACTTGATGTGAAGGAGGCAAGTAAGACGGATTGTTAAAGGACAATTGGAATCTCATGGACATTTATCTTTCGAAACTTCTTTTCAATGAACCTCTAGTCTTACCACATTTAATATCGTTCTATCCCTATCCAACCATCATTTCATATCGTTTTTCAGTTTCAAAAATACTGAATCTCTATCCTTATTCTCTCTCTCTCTATGCTACACTGACAATTTTATTTCATAAAGGGCTTTTCATGTATCTTTAAGGCGTACTCAAATCTTAATTCGTTGGGAAGATCTTGTTTGTAGCTTTAATTTTTATTTGGTGTATAACTATAGTAAGAATGTTTTTTAACAAACAAGAACTGTTTTGAGAAACATCAAGATTCATTGTATGGATTTACATTTGGACTTGGTTAATGATATAAATTATTAAACTTATGATGATTTCTTGCGTGCTCTTGATATCATCGAAAGTAGAGTGACTCTTCTTCGCATACAAGAACTCAGACCTTGGTCAATGATTTTCTTATTTACGAATCTTCGTGATCGTCATTCAACGAAATATACCACATTTCCCGTAACTGGTAAACTTTTTCTCAAGTTTTTACATTACTTTTCACCTTCCACAAACCAATCAATACTTGTTACAAATCAACCATGGCTCTAGTTCCTCATACCAACGTCGACAGTTAGTTCAAAATTGAGTGTATAGTTTAGAAAATACAATAAATTTTCTCACAGTGGTGCTGTGCTGTCAAGATAGGAATTGAACCGCCAGATTTCGCCAGTCCGAGGGGTGGTTGGCCATCCAATATGTACCTCGTAGTATACTTACACCAATCATGATGCACTACGCATTCATCATAAATATCGTGGAATTCACATTTTTTATTCACATCTGTGTGATGAAGAATTTTTTTTTCTGAAAAGCTATTCACAGATTCATCTCAAACAATCAAACTCCACGTGCAAACTCTTATGAATTGTATATATACAATCTGATAGTCAAATTCATGATATATATATACCAATCAAGGATATCCAGCAAAACACCCATTGACAAACTGAAGAAGATCTATGACCAAGATGCATGAATCAAATTCATCGTATCAAACCCGTCCCCACAAAGGAATCATTGATTAGAAAGAACAGAAAGATATTGAAAAAAGATCGTAAGAACGAGTTGAGTTTATCACAAAAAACTTTTCTCCTCTGGCGAAATAGAAATTAAATATTAACAAGTTTATTGAAAACTGAAATCAAAACTTAAGCCATCTTGATTGAATTCGAAAGAAAACTGAAGATCGTTCTAAGCCTCATTTTCTGACTCTGTCATGTGATCTTCAACTTCGTGACTCTTCATCTTTAAAACTCGCATGGGAGTCTCCTTCGAACTGGCTTTGGTTTATGAAAGCCTAAATACGAATATATGATGTGTTAACCTTTATGCTGGGGTGAAGAGTAGAGAGCCAACTCACCTGAAGTGCCTCATTGTCGGCAAAT
>KZ143224.1:0-12179 GCA_002157085.1 Melampsora occidentalis | reverse complement strand
AAGCCTTCGTGGCAGCTTCACCATCACCCAGTGGACCACCTCCATTGCATCCGCTTTCCTCAAAACCTACGGACTTCACGCAAGATGTTGCTCTATTGTCTTTGATCAACTCGCTCCCAACAGATCTTCGCGTCTTCCTCGAACGTGATTATGAAGAAAAGTACAACACGATTACAAGGATTCTGTTCTATCGAGTTATACTACACTTCAACCCTGCGACCTCTTCTCTTCCAAGTCATCGCAAAGGCGACCTGCATGCAGTCTTCAAGCAAAAGGTACTCCCCCTCCTGCTTCCTTCCATGACTCAACCAACTACTGCCATGGATACCGACCATGAATCCGACCACGACTTCAACCCTTTGGCACGCAAAACCACGCGCAAGATGCTGACCGAGGCTCTCAAACGCAAAGTTCCGAATATTCACATACCAGCGGCAGCTCGGCGTGATGGTTTGCTTGTGCTCTATAAGGAGCACATCGACAAGGATCTAGTCCTTCCAGGTGAACCTGGTACTATTCGGAAGCCTCACATCCTCAAGCGCAATGTGGTCGCAAATCAAGACATGGAGGACCTCCGATTGGCCCTTCGTTGCCATGCTCCGACCGTCTTTGTACATTCCATCTCAATGACTCACCAAGTTCTAGTCGATTGTTACATGCACTTTGTTCACGAGGTGACACTGGCTCCTGGCACTTTGGTCCGCGGGTTCCATTACTCGATCATATCTTAGTTTTTTTACAACGTGTGTAGTGAAACACAAGTACGTAACCACATATATCTATCTTCTGGCGTCACATGCCAAGACTTCCCCTTATTGCACATCTCAATTCTAATCTTTGCTTTATAGGTCAACAGAATCATTAGTTGGTGCAAATACGTACTTGATCTCAGTATACACCCGACGTTTCATCTGTTTATGTTCCAGTGAACGCATGGTCAATTTCTTCATGAAACGGTATGTGGTAGCAATGGTGTTTTTGTACTTGTAGCTACTGTGGTTTTAGATGCAGCAGGATCTGTTTCAAATCGATATCAAATCATCTATCTTCTCTCTACAACGCGCTCTCATACTTAGTCTGAAAGTTGTCTCCGCGCCGGAGTTGTCTTGTTTTCAATCTCTTCTTGCTTTGCTGATATTGTGTTATGTGGATGTTGTATTTCTCATTTTCTTTTAAACAAAACTTCACCAAGCCAACAAAAAAAACCAACCTCTTCTTACAATCTGTACTTGTCTCAATAGCTACACCATACTGTAATCCAATGTCTTCTTCAAAGAACAAGAAAGATACGCACCGTGTTGTCTGTGTGTGCAAGGCGCAGCAATGCTACCTAGGACATTTCATTGATGCTTACGGACAGCCTCAACGTGNTTGCCTGCTACTCACGCCGCTCACGCACTCGCTGATCAACGTGAGAAAGCACTCAAGAGGAACTCTGAACCTCATCAAACCAGCACTCCTGATGATTTGATTGCATCATTGGCACAACTACATATCCCGCCCGCAACAACGATCCCAGCAAGAGACGTTCATCCTCAAGAGTCCTCCGAGGAAGGCTCATCCAAACATTCGCGTGCTGAGAAGGCAACGAGTTCATTCACATATGATTGTGGTAAGTGATTGTTCACGTTGTTTCACCTTGTTGAAGTGGTCCCTCAGCTATGATGGTGTCATGACACTGACACATCTTTTCATAGATCGTTTTTATACTTTCGACTTGAAACGCATCAGTCCCCTTCTGCTCCATGTCGCACTCTCTAGCACAATCATGAGCATTTTTGACAATCTTTCTATTCGAACAGCCTCGTGGCTTATGGATGTCCAACGCATCACTATTGAGCTGACAATGACTGTAGGCCTTGTTCCTAAACAGTCTACTGGCGAGATCTCTGCGTCCGAAGTCAAGTTTTTGAACCGGATCCCACAAACTCTAGACACTGCATTTGGGTGGCTAAATATTGACCCAACCCTTATATTTATGAATTGCTGTACCAAGTGCTTTGCAATGTACCCGCTTGATGGAGCGCCAGATGTTTGTGGTCATCAAGTGGCTACCATCCCAGGAGGCCCTCAAGACTTGCCTGATTCAAATACTGATATAAGGAGTGGCGCTGTGGAGGACTTCGAACCGGATCTTCCTGAAACGACATGTCTTGGTCCGCTTTCGAAGTTTGTGAGAGGCAAGAAGATAGCTATCAGGAAGTATGCGGTGCAAGATCTATGTAATTGGATTGCACGTTTATTCTCGCGACCACATATTGAGGATCAGCTTGATGAGTCACTTCGCGAGTCGAGAAAACCTTATAATGAGCAAGATACCATCTCCGACATCCATCAGTCAAGAGTCTGGAAGGATTTCAAAGATTCTGATGGTAAACAATTTACGGCTACTAGCGGTAACCTGGTTTTTGGGATGTTTGTGGATGCTATCAATCCTTTTGGAAACAAAACAAGTGGCCACCATGTTTCCATCACTTTCATCGTTCTGGTTTGTCTAACTCTCCCAATCGAACTTCGACATCGCCCCGAAAACATCTTTTTAGTAGGAATTGCACCTGGTCCTCGAGAGCCAGCTCTCGAGCAAATGAACTGGATCTTAAGGCCAGTTGTGACGCAGCTCCAAAAGCTATGGAGCCCTGGGATTCAACTTTCTCAAACACACTCTTTTCCACGTGGACGACTTGTGAAGGCTGCACTTATGCCTTTCATCGCTGATATACCTGCTTTACGGCGTTCTTTGGGATTTCCAAGTGCTAGCGCAACCTTCTTCTGCTCATACTGTCATCTCATCAAGAAAAACATTGAGAACTTGGACCCCGAAACCTGGGACTATCGTACTAAAGAGGAGCACAAGGTATGGGCTTACGAAGCTCGCGACGCCAAAACTGTTGAGGAGCGCAAAGAAATTTTCAAAACACACGGTGTCCGTTATTCAGTACTTGTTGAACTTGAGTACTGGAACATTGTAGACTTTCACGTAGTAGACTCAATGCATAATCTGCTATTGGGTCTTCTATCGTGGCATCTGCGACGATTCTGGTCTATGCAAGATGTCAAGAATGAAGAAGACATAAATCAACCAGTCTCGACCTCAGAGCTGCTACAACTTTTGGCCGAACACTCAGAACCACTACCACCCAAAAACTACGCAAAGGAAGATGAAAATATCAGTGAGAGCGAAGAGCTTGAGCAGGAAGAGAGTCTCAACAGTAATACTTCAGAAAGCGATGCCGATTTTGATCCCCTTTCTAATGCTGGATGGAACGGCGTGTGGGAAGCTCCACCACCAGACGAGATCGTCATTGATGCTACTATGCTTAAAACAATCAATCAGTTGCTGCCCAGAGTGCAGATCCCATCTTGGATCAAACGCGCAATACCTGTAGTAGGAAAGGCGTCATTTGGAAAACTTAAGGCAGATGAATGGAGAAACCTTTTCTCCATCCAGTTGCCATTGATTCTTATACCGTTATGGGTTGGAAGCGATCAAATAAAACTCTCGTTGCTCAAAAATTTCTGTGATCTTGTTTCACTTGTTAACTTAGCTCTCAAGAGATCCATCTCAAAAGCACAAATTGATAGATACCGAGTGCATGTCCAAGATTATCTCGAAGGTTCTCTAGCGCTTTTTAGCCACTGTAGTCTTGCGCCAAATCACCATATGGCAATTCACTTGGCTGAATGTCTTGAACGGTTTGGACCAGTACGAGCGTGGTGGTCCTTCCCCTTCGAAAGGCTTATGGGGAGTATCCTCAAATCGTGTCACAACAACCATGTTGGTAAGCAACTTTCTTTGATGTAAGAACTCGCTCGATTGGAACTAACAACACTGTTCATACAAAAATCTTGCAGGCGAGCTTGAAGTTACGTTTTTGAATAACTACTGTCGGGCAGGAAACTTAGCTGCCCTCATGGACGATGAAAAGTTACCTGAACCCCTCAAACCGTACAAACAAAGACTCCGAAAAATTTATGATCCAGTGCCATCCAAATCCAAGCTATTATCAAACTCTACCCGGCAAGTGCTCGACAAAAAGGTGTTGAACCTGCTTCTAAATCATTTGAATAGAATAAGTAACGAGAAGTGCGTTTGGATGCTTGCAGAAGATTGGTGTTTGCTCTCAAAAGAAGAGGCAATGGGTTGTGCAGTGGTTCCAGCTCAAGCACATTTCTTTAATCAATTTGTGCACAATGACGTGGCATACTCAACATTCACCCAAAGCCCAAAAAATAGCTTCATCATCTTTAAATCTCGCTCGCCTAATAATGAAGAGGTGACTGAATTTGGCAGGATATTTTCGATATTTACGCACCGCCGGGCTCCAACCCCTTCACAAAATATCTGTGATACATGGGTGCATGTTCATCGCTTTCCTCACTTACCAACAGCTTCATACAATCCCTTCGCAAATCTTGAAACACGCGATGTACAATTCAATATCCGTGCTTGGGGGCCCACAGAGGACCAGATCATTAGTATAAATGATGTGGTGACGCATTGTGCGTGGATGATGTATAGGCCGGGGGAAATTCATAAGGAATTGAAAGTTGCAACAGTGGCCTTAGTCTCAATGGAAAGATAGTCAAAACAGGGGTCAGTTTGGAAGATATGTACGCCTGCATTGCAGGACACTACGAGTGAAGTATTTGAAACACATTCTATAAGTGATAATCATTTTTAAATCGCAGATATTGACATCAGTGTTCCAGGTAGATGTATATATGCATCACTTTATATAAGAAGTGAGTAATTCAAAAAGATTTACATTTCCTTAATATCACAATGTCCTACAAGTGAATGTATAAATGTAATATATTATACAAGAGCATTAACAGTTGGAATTACACGTGGTAGGATCGGAGTTTTGTTAATTTCTAAAGTACTGAGTTCGTAAGGTGATAATTTTGCAAGCCACTCTGAGTCATAGCAGTCAATTGGAAGTCCAACGGGTGGGTTGAGAGGACTGCAGGGCGCATCAGCTGTGCGCAGACGTGGTCGAGGTGGTCGACCATGCGTATTCTTTGGAATGCTTGAAGTGAGTTCGGCTTTGTAAGAATCTAAAGCAATAAAAACCATTTCCAAATTTTTACTGCGCCAGGCAAGCTTGCGGATTCGACATGGAACAGCAGGACGTAGATTCTTTGTAAGTGATTCAGCCTCAAGGTCAGTCTCGTCGTCACTACAGGCTACTTCAATAATGTTGGAAAGACAAAAAAGTTCCTCTTTTGATAGAACTATCTCATCTCGCAAAGACCTCAGCTATTGAAGTGATATAATCATGTCAGATCTCGCTATCAAACCACAGTAGGTAATCTTGAAAAGCTGGCTTACATGCCTCATTCTGGCCTTTCGGCGGGTTTCATCAGTATTTTTTCTTTTGCGCTGATCGTCCCAACTTTGCTGTCGATACCTAGTAATTTCAAGAGGTAAGTTTGGTGATTTGGAAAGCAGAATGACAGCATTGAATTCATAGCTTACCTTTTTGACAGAGAGCACACGTAAGTGCTGAGACATTTCTTGATCTGTGTAGCATTTTCGGGTACTAATGAGACCCCTGGATATTCTCCACACTCAACCAGCTTGTAAAAAATTTTCAACGAAAGACCCCAGAGCCACTGATTGTCCTTGGAATTCATGGACTCCGCAAAATCTGGACGAAAAGATGAGACCCCGACAGATCTCATCATCCGCCACATCACGGCTAACTGTTGCGGAGTTGAATTTATATGGCCTGGTCCATCTGGGTACGGAAAGTGAGGATCGAGGTTGGCCTGGTGCTGAGTTTGCGAGGATATGCCGGTATCAACATCCAAGCTGGATATGTCGATTGTGCACATCCAAGAAGACTTTTCCTCCTCTTTAGCTGGTGGAGGCAAATCAGTCTCATTAGGATTTAGTCCCAAGAGTGTATCAATGTGAAATCGCATGTGTGACTAGACAAGAGATCCAAGTTAGCTTTGTATGTTGAAATCATGAGAGAGGCAGCCACATCAAAATTACTTACAGCAGTCCGGCCACCGCGTGTCTTCTTCTTTTCTTCGACTTCACCTTTTCTCATACTACTCACTGTTCGTGACAGATGCCCGAAGTCGTTGGTCAAACTTTCGACCTTGTTGTTTAGTGCTCGTATCTGATTTTGAAGCTGCTGAATCAAGATCGAGTCTTCTGCCGCCTTCTTTTGTAGATCCGCGATTGTCCAGTCGTCGGTTGAAGGCATTTGAGGTGAAGGTGGCGAGGGAGGTTTTTGGGATGAGCCACAAGTATCCTGCGTGGGGTGTTGAGATTGATGAGGATTTGGGAAAGCTTCGGAAGCTTGATCTGAATCTGATTCTTGATCTGGTGCTCCATCAAACTCCCACTCGCTTTCCGAAGGAATCTTGCGAGATTTCCCTTTGGCCGAATTCAGAGGAGACGGCCTCAAAGTGGGTCTGGGACGTGGGAAAGACAATCGGCCATGTTCTAAGCTGGGAAAGAAAGGAATTGATGTACTAGTGTTTGATTCAGAAGACATTGGCGTTTGAGAAGTTGATTCCAGTGAAAAAGTTGGTTGATCGAGTATCGGAGAAGTGCCAAGAGTGTGTTCATTATCTTTGGCTTTGTTGGAGCCTTTGATTGATTTACGAGTGCGTGTACTCCTGCTCAGAGTTTTCGCATCTAGTCCAGAAGTGAACACATACATGAGTCTTTGTAGATGTGACATGAGACAATCCCGGGAAAGCAAGACTTACTGTTTGACGGAGTCTCTGGGTCTAGTACACCCTCTCTTTCAACTCCCTTTCCTTTGAGTGGAGCCGTACTGTGCGTCTGCGAGTCAGGTTGCAATGTGGAAGGTTTTGAGGGAAGTTTTGAGGGAAGTTTTGAGGTAGAAGCTATCTCGGATGATTGAGTGGAGGGCACGTCAGACAAAGCAGGTATAGATTTGACCGTGACAGTAGACTTCCTGAGTGTCCTACGCCTTGGAATGTGGGCTTTAATTCGATCTGTGGTTTCTTTTATGACAGAGGTAAAACGACTTTAGATAATGAGATATCATGCTATCAAGGATAAATCAGGTCTATTGAATTGACTTACCGACAGTACCTTCTTCTTTACTTTCCATGTCCGCGTCATCCAATTGTAGGCTTGTCTTTTTGTAAGATGAACCCGCCTTTGAAGTCAAATCTGCCGCAGCGGAACTGATACACTGCTCACCAACCTTGGGAATTGCACTCACACCTGTGGCTTCTTCCCTTCGGGACCCCGAGTTATTGACCGAGGCTTGTGTAAGTTGATCGGCTGAAGTGGTGGAAGACTGACCCTTGCCTAATGGCACTTGCATTGTGAATTCGGAAGTCGACTGCAGACCCAGCTGGCTCACCCGAGGGACATCCCCCAAAAAGTGATTGGGAATAAGAACTGTTTTCAAATACAGAAGCTGTTCATCAATAGAAAGTTGATTTGGAGATGATGTGCTATACTTTACACTCACTTAAATCACGGTAGCTGTTGCACTGCTCGATGAGGGTTGCCCTGTCCAGCGCACGAGTATCAACTCCCACTGTTTGAAGGAGCTCCGCAAGTTGAAAATCATTGAAAATCGAGAAGTCATCAACATTTGATACTGAAGTCGCTTCAATCGTTGGTTCCGGAGTTGCTTCAACAGCTGGACCAGGGGTTGCTTGCACCTGAAGCGCCGGGGAGCTAGGAGCGACTGTCTGATCGCGTTGGCCCTTTCCACGCACCGAGTGAACGCTACGTATTGTTGCAATTCGCTGTTTCTCGACTCGCGACTTCTTCCGTGTCACATGGTGGTTGAGCAGGTCCAAAAGTCGGTTCCGAGTGGTCTTCGGTCCAATTTGAACGCCCACATTGCCTAAGCACTGCTCAGCACTGGCCTGATGCGACGGGACTGGCGTTGCTTAGAGTATGATCAGACAATTAGAATAGAAGGATGCCGTGGGGATGACTTGAGGGAAGTGACAAAGATATCATACCATCATCGTTGGTAGTTTCCGAAATTGCTTGATTGCTTCTTTTATTCGATTTTCGGGTTTTCATCTTGCAAAATGAACAAGTGTGATTGTACGGGAACACTCTTGTGTTTGTGCTATCGGGGTGAATTGATCTGAGAGAAATATGGAAATGAGGTCCAGCTCAATCGATTTTTTTTTACACAGGACCAGCCTGGGAGATTGAACGTTGAATTCGAAACTTTTCACCACACTTGAGATCACAAGGAGCGATAGGAAATTGGGGAGGACCTGAGATTTATGAGCATGATTGGTTTTAAATGATTTCGGCAGGTGGTCACTATGTGAACTTGTATCGCATCTGACTCATCCATCAAAGGGCTCGGTTATTGAAAATGAACTCAATTGGGACTATGTTCTTACGGGAATACACAGACTTGGGGTTCTGACAAGCGAGCAACAAATAACTTGCACAATATGTAACACTTGCCTATAATCTTCCTTACCATCTCCTCCGTAACCATTGCAGGTATTCATTCATCTGATAAAGTATAAAGGGATACAGGAAACATGTAGAAGGGAAAGTATGATGATGGCGAAAAACAACGGGTTTATATTCAAATGGTTGATGCTGGTCCAGGCTTGCTTCTTCTTGATTGCGTAGGACAGCGGACACAATCAGGTCACGGCAATATCCATGTTGTCTTCGGATGTATAAAAAAGCGTAGCCACACCTAATTAACACAGCGATAAATGAACATCAATTATAAGACTTCCAGGTACCTTCAAGCAATACACTAACGTGCTCTAAACCTTGAGACTCCCTGGGACCATTCTCGCAAGCCTAAACATCCACCTATTATACGCAAGATTGGTCAGAATACTAAAGCTAGAAATCAAAACACCATATCGAGTTTGAACACACTCACCCCTTGTCTAAGCAGTGTTAGCTGCACCGTTGTGCTCATCATTACCAGCAGCGTTACCGGCCTCAGGTTCAGGCGCAAGCTCGATTTGAAAGGGAACATCGAAGCTGTATATGATACCGCGATCTTCATCATAAACTTTAGGTGATTGAAGGATCGGGACAATGTAATACATGAAGCAGTCGATAAGGTTAGGCTTGGTAGCAAGGCGAAGGCGGGGGATCGTGTGATAGAAGCAGCTGATAAATTGACGTAGATCAGTTGTGCTGGTACTTCGATTTTGAAGCACACCCAAGTCAAGAGTAACAAGGTAACGAAGATGAAGAGGTATGGTATAGATGTGCACTGGTGGTGGAAGGTCCGCAACATCAGCTTGCCCTGGGGTAAACAATCCTGCAGGCTGTTCTGGATCCATTGATATGATATGTGACGAAGTTTGTAAAAAGTGAATTCAATAGGTTTGTAGAATTTAAGATATCAAATGAGATTTTCGAGCTTTAAAGTGATCTAATCCAATACTAATATGATGATAGGAGGTAGACGAAAGGATGCGGAATAGCCAGCCAAAAGTGACTCGTTATAAGGTGGAGTTCTCTCAGACGGCCCCCGAGGTTTGACATCAAAGCCGTCTTTTACAAACTGATGACACCATGCCCTACATAGTCATCAGCTTGAGGTAATTAATTGTCTCACATCGGGCAAAAAAATCATTGGAACTGCAAATCTGAAGGAACCAGAAGAAAACATAATATACCTCTATTTAATGATCGACAATTTTTGAGGTTATACACACATATATCAAACTGATTTCGATCTGAAAACTACTTCATACGTATGATTGTAGTTGAAATTCTCGTACAATTGTGCTCCTCCATAATTCTCAATTCATGATTGTCTCTGTCTCAAATACCACTCAGGCTGAGTTGATCGTCATTATCTTACTCTTGCATATATATGTAGAAGCCTCCCAATTATAACGTTTCAAGATATATCAAAGACTAATATGATAGAACATATATGTATGTAATACAGATTGGCACTTATCTTGCATGGTTTAGATAAGTCGTTCCACCGGAGAGTGAACACTGATTCCAACTGTGACAATGTAATTACCAAATGTTTACTATTACGAGATTGTCAACTAAAATTAATGAGTTTCCAAACGACTCGCAACTACAGATCAAGATCATGATATCAATATATATCATTATGTAGTACCAAACTCAGCGAAGTCTAAAGTGTACAAGATAGGCTCCAATATCAGAAAGGAAAACCAACATACGGCCCTGTACTTACCTCGAGTCTTTACTAATTAGTAATTGTAAATGCTGGTGGATCTCCTCTTGAGATCATGGTGTAAGTGTATCTCACTGCCGGAATGGCTTCCAGACCGGCCAGGAGTGAAACTGGCCGGCTAACCCGCATTATTTGCTCCTGAAAAGTTGAGATTGAATCATAAAACACAGAGAAGTAAAATTGATATGATACGCATACATGATCATGAATGAAAGGCGCCAAGTAAAGTACATTTTTTGTAGAACTTTGAAGGTGATCAGGCCAGCTGCACCTTTGATCTTGATTTGGTCATACAATCAATTATTTCAGATAAGCTGTGAGCTCATACTGGAGCCCGCGGCCGAGCTAAGCTCATCCTCATCATTCATACTAATCAACCTTGCAATTACATCTTCATGCCCTCGGATATCTTCCACTGCCGCAGTCAAATCTTTGCGGAGGTGTGTCACTTCAGATTGCAGCGTAATGACAGTAGCTTGCAGAGATTCAACATCTTCTACTTTTTGTTTGAGATCTTTGACACACACCTGTAGCAGGCGGACTGCATCAGAGAAGATGACCAATGTCAGGACAGACCACATGACCATTCACATAATTGAGCGTACATACCCTCTTCGTCTCGCCGCATCTCGTCAGCCAAAACGGTTAAGTCAGACTTCTCATTCATCTCCAGTTTCAATCTGAGATGCTCCACTGCTTCCTCAAGCTCCCGAACTGATTGAAGACAAAGTCAGTAGAAAAATTATGCTTTTGGGAAGTAGAGTCCACGCACTTTGCTGCGCCCTGTTTCTTTCTTCTTGAAACACTTGTACACCGGACCTTTGGTTGGAAGTCTTACCAGACACGGATTGAAGTGGGATTTTGATGGATGGAATGTCTTGTCCGACAACTACGAAAGTAGAAATATGATTAGATAAATGTCGATATAGTTGAGAGCTTATGGGATTTACCTACCTGGATTTGGTGTGTCCATCCAATTGGTCTCTGATAAATCGATGAGTGGCGGGATGTTGTTATTGTGATTTTCTGAGACCTGAGGTCCAACAGCGGTGGGGATAGACTTTGACACTGATTTTTCTGAGGTGTCAATGAGTGGCGGCATGTGATTGTTGGGGTTTTCTGATGTCTGAGTTCCAGCAGCGGCAGGAATGGGCTTTGAGACTGCCTTTTCTTGATTAGTTCGGTTGTGAGACATTCCATTGAGCATGTGACGTTGCGACTTCCCGGATTTTGGATGCTAGTATTGGAATCCAATGGACGCGATTTGAGTGAAACTGGGCGTGTGGTAAAGAGATAGATATAACTGACCCGTTTTTCTTTCTTGAGTGACAATGATTGCTCTGGTATGCTGGTGATCAAATGCGCTACATAGATCATAAGCAAGTTTGGACATAATTTGGTCAGTCCCTTGTTCAATAAACAGCCACGTCAGAGTGAGATACACAGAGCTTGAATGATCACCTGGTTCTGAGCGCTTGAAGAGACGTTCATGATCGAGCTCGTTGGTCGCAGATCGCTTCTTTTGGGCGCCAATTTTGGTCATCGTCTCCAAGCGTGGAGGAGGGGCAGGAGTGATTGACGGAGTGAGGGGGGCACTGGACTTGTCCTCGGGCTTAGAGCAGCTCATTGGTTAGCTTTCTATCCATGGTGATATGTAGGCGCCATGACTTACAGGAATACTAAGAAAGCTGCTGGGAGAGCCAGTGCCAGCGGTTGGATCAATCGCTGGGGTATCACTTGTAGGATCTGGGAAATCTGGTTGATCAGTAAGAGAAACGTGATGTCACGATCCAAAAAATGTTGATTAGCCGCGGACTAAAATTTTATAACCCGGTGTTTCAGAAAAAAAAGACACAAACTCACATTGGGGTTGCACCTCGCGCACTATCTGAGCGACATCGTTTTTGCTGGCACCGGACTTAATGGGTCTCTGGGGATGGTTGATACGCAACCAATCAAGCATAATCTGCTTGCTCATACCACGACTACTTGGGTCAATCATGATTC
>KZ143219.1:0-18798 GCA_002157085.1 Melampsora occidentalis | reverse complement strand
AGCGCTCAAGACTGTGAAAAGAATTTCACGAACCCATAAAAACGTGGAATCTTCAGCCTTCTGATTGTTAGGTAAGATCAAACAAGTCACACGCTCCCAAATTACATTGGGATGAGTGATAGAAAGGAAACCAGGAAGATCATCGGGAGGAATTTTGAGAGTTTTATTCCGATTGACTGATTGAAGTTCAAAAATAAAAATGTGAGACTTTCATCTAAATCTATAGTACTTCAAAGAAAAACACATACCTTTCACACGCAAGCCTTTATTTATGTTCCAAGCAGTATTGACACCAAGAGAATGTTGAAGGGTTTTTTTTGTTGAAAACAACTTGAGAACCGCACTTCCGGCTGAAACCTGTTGACCCGGCTTCTGATCATACCACGGCCCACCCAACAAAATGTGAACAATCATTTGATAACTGTTGAAGGAATTCGCAATATTGCGTCCAGGTGCAAGGTGATTTGAGTGAATTGAAGCTTTTCGTAATACAAAGTTGAAGCTTTCAAAAATTTCGGTAGAAACAAGATGACATGGTCCAAACCACTGAATCAATTTGGGTAAATGAGTGAGCATATGAAATTTTGGTTTATTTGTCCACTGCGCATTGGACCCAACAAGACAGACGAGGAAGTTGTCAACCGATTTTTGAAGCTCAATGAGATAATGATCCATATTTGAGATTTTGTTCTGGAATATTAATGAGGCTAAGGAAATCAGTGCGCTCCAAAAGTATCTTTTTTCTCTACTCATTTCTTCAAATAAGATAAACGGAATAGCTTGCATGATTACTCAATACTCCTTTCCAACAAGACTCTTATAATACTGGATGAATGTGTTTGGGATGATTGGTGGGATCTTGAGTCCTTTTGTATCAAAAGATGCCCATCGAGCCATGATAGGTGAGTGTCGAGGAGTTCCTGGCTTGAGCGGCAAGAGCTCAGTCATTAACTCTTGCCAAGGATACTTTGCTACTCCCAAAAGATAGACGTGAAGTGCCTCTACTGGTGTGTTGTGGTGTCCATCAAAACCTATGAAAAATAATGTTAGTGGTAAAAGCAACATCAACTAAAACTTATATTGTGCTTACCCGGTAGCCAAAGGAAGGGATTATAAACGCGAGAACCAAATTTAGAATTTAGATCTTGCCACAACCAATGTGATTTTTCCGGATTCCTTGAGTCAAAAACTTGTAGAACTTGATTCATCAACTTTTCATTCACTGTATCAGGATTACCATGTATACGTCGTGCTTTTGTGATTTCGTCTTTTGTACTTAAGTTGCTACCTAAGTTCCAAATAGCTTTTGTTGACTCTCGTGTGTTGTTCCAGTCACGAAAGGCTAGAGGGTGCTACAAGTTTTGATGAAGAAAATCAGCTAAATGTATTTATTGTTTTTGTTAAAATATCACAAGTGAAAATTTTCACATACATGTTCAAAGTTTTCATCAAGACCTACAAATTGTTGAACAAAAGTCTTTGTCATTTTGTCTGCTTTGCTATCCACCCGAAGATTGCATATTTGACATGGTGTGAGAGTAACTCCTGGATTGGTACAATTGCAGATCTTGGCGTGCATTGGAGAATCTCCAAGATAGCATAGTACAACCACCATGACTAGGACCTCTTGATCAACTTCACAATCATACGCTGAAAAGCCATCTGTTGCCAGAGAGCTACACAGATGAGGTTCAGAAGAGTCAGAATTAGAACTTGAGATGTGATTGAGAATCATGGGACTTACGTAAGCTCGTCAACAATTGGTTCTCCGAGTTCCAGTGCGCTTGCAACATTTGATGTAGAAACATAATGAATATTATAATCTTGATTTGATAATTTCGTAGGTAGACCGCTCAGAGTATAATAGAACGACATATGGCTGTTATACTTTTTTGATTGATTTCCTGATGTATCATCCGAGTACAAGGTGATTGGAATGTGACGGATCAATCTTCCATTAGCCTTTGATCTCCACGGATCTTCAATGGGGATTGGAAGCAATGCGTTTGAAGTCGATTCTAGAAAGAGTGAAAAGAAATTGCATTAGAACGTATCTGGTTTGACTAAGAGCTTATAGAGACATATAATACATAAATGAACCACATAGATCTGTAATCTTTCTCCCATCTGGTAGACATACCATTGAGATAGGACGCCAAAAATCATTTACATTGATGGTGATAAGAGCTTCAGAAGAGAATTTGGGTTCAGCGTAAATACAGATATCTACACCTTGTGTGACTGAGTTGGGGTATATGTTTGTGGTTAGACACTTGGAAAAAAGATTATCACCGTCTGTGTAAAAAAAAATTGGAACAAAAAGCTCAAATACACGGGATGAGAGAAGTTGAACCGGTTCGTAGATATAAAAATGGCCGTGTCAAGTTTCAATCATAGGTGTTTGTAATTCTCTTTTGATCCCCTCTGGCCACTTTTTAGATTGAGAGAGTCTATTTATTGGTGAGTTTGTAGAAAGTTCAGGAATTGTAATCAAATGTGGTCTAATTTCCGTATTTGCCAAGTTCTAGCAAAACAAACAAAATCAGTCATGTGGTTTTGCCGTGATCAAGAATTGAATTTTGCTTACCAGAGTAATCCCTTCTTTAATTGGTACCGTGAAGCATGGAGTACCTAACACACTCCGAGTATTTGGAACAGTTTAGCCCATCTTTTCTTTAAGACTCCTTCGCAGACTTTGCACCGCTTTCCAAGTAGGAAGATGAACTTCACGGATAGTTAAGATTTCCCTAATCTTCTCATAGAGTAATCAAGACAGTACACTATGAGTAGAACCTATGATTAACATTGCAATAAGGTGCTTCAATAAAAACAAAAAAGTCTTTCAGCATTCAAAAAGTACAATGGTACAAGATAAAGAAAAGGAGATGAGGAATTCCAACGCACCTCCTTCTTTTTAAATGGATACCACTCATCGGATTCAGACTCATTTTTATTTAAATCATCATCATCATCATTATACACAATCTTCTCTTACTGTTCTTCCAATCTGGGCTCTTGAGGAGCTACATCATCGTCCTCTTCATCATCTTGCCCAAGTCCAAGGTTGTAGATAGCATCCCAGATCAAATCTGGCCTTTCTTGAACAATCTCCTCAACCTCAATACAAGCATTGGCTGGGGTTTCAAAGAGGGCCGAGTCATCCTGATTCCAGAGATTGGTTTCATCCGAGTGACTTCCAATGCCCAAATCAATTCACAGTAAGACTGTAACTTTTTGACTGTGCATGAGTGTATCAATCATTCATCTTTTGCAATAGGAGAATGCATATGGGATGTGGGAATGGTATAAATCAAAGTTGATCAATTTCAGCTTTCTTCAACGGTATGTACACATCCTTACAATTCCGTTTAATTTGTTTATACCGTTATATTTTCCATTCCTTTGGCCTTTGTTATTCTTTTTGATCAATCTCTTGTATCTTTTATTTTGTGAATTTTGATATCAAACAACTAAAGGAAAGATGCATAGTTACTGCATGGTTACGGCTGGAAGGAATGTCAGAGGAATGCGCAGTCGGTCCAACGTACGACGACACCTTTGCACCGCCAGATGATGTTCCACATGCGCCCGTTGTGGGATTACCCTGTTTTAAGTGGTCGGGGTGGTTTCGGATTACGCAGTTCGAAAACAATATCTTCTGTCCTATCGTCGCCCCAAATACCGCATTGCTATGTCGGGGTGCTCGACACTACTAATGTGTAACACGCTTAGCGTACAATCATACAAAATCAACACATAGCCTCAATGATATCTCCCTGCTATTAATGTCGCATGCTGCTTTGCAATCCGCTCATACTGCTAAGTTAATCTAAAGGCGTTTCGCACCCGGGTAACATGTCACAAATTGAATGATGGTGTTTTGTCTAGCGTGCGTTACTATGCGAAGGTTCTCCTTTTCAAATGAAATCGTCTACGCATGTACTGCTGTTTTGTTGACGCTTTCGAGGTGAAAGGGCTTAGACCCTGACACTGAAAATGAGCTATTTTTGCTCTCGAAGCGGCTGCGCAAAAATAGCGTTCATTGAGTCAGCCTGACTGATATCGTGGTATTATGAATGTCATTCCGCCGTGGCAATCCTAAAAAGGGAGTCTCCTTACACCCTGATTCTCAGCAATGCCGAACAGACCCTGACATTGGAAGATGCGGCATGACGGTTCACAGTGCACGTAAACGACAGGTGCTCTAAATATTAGTAATATCACTAGGGTCGGTACAATGCACAGCAAATCAGCCTGAATATAAATAGCAGCTGGAGCGACACTTTATTATCAATCTACACCTCTATCTCCATTTCATTGCATCATTCTGAGTTCACACTGAACAGATTTACTACGAATTGTCTATATTCCAACCTCCGTAAACAAAGTCCAACGCTTTTTGTGAATTTTACATATTCCACTCTCCGTAAACAGAGTTCAACGCTTTTTGTGCAATTTTTGACATGTCTCGCAACGATACTAGACAATTGTCCCATGGTGTCCGGATCAACTATACTGGAGAAGCCGGAGAAGAAGTAAATATATTCACCTTCATGATTATAATATCCTCGCTGATTCTTGCTCCTCAGGGTCCTGTTAATGGAGCGGCGAGTAAGGGCTTCCTCTCCCACCTCGCCACCATCTTGACATCCGGCATGAACGGCGGTTCTCCATTTTCAAATGCGATGTATTTGACTTCATATGGATCTTCGGCGGATTCGCTCACCGAAGGCTCTTTATATAACATGACTTGCAAAATGATTGGTTCTAACGATCACAACTATGATCATTTTCACTTCGAGAATTCTTACCGGATCAACTTCGGAACTTCAGAGAGTTTGGGCGAAAACGTGCCTGAAGACTTAATGGATAAGATTAGCATGATAGCAATGGGTATCATCGTAGCAATTGATACTGTGAAAGATCCATTATACAGAGGCAAGACAACAGTGATCGCTACTTTAAAACACACCGATTACGACCCTTTTGTAAGTGTTATTACGCTGAGTCGCACAATTTCATTGCTAATTATCTTTTCACATTGCAGACTCGAATGAACGTGAATTGGATGACCAAACACTACATTCCCCCGATGCGCAACATGGAGAAGGCGCAGGTGTTATGTGTCCTTGGCCGCGAAGTTCAATTCACGGGAATCATCCGTGACTATGACGCAGAGAAATTCATGTGGGCTACTGAGGTAGAGTAGTTGGCTGAATGTAATCTTTTCCTCGCGATAATTCTGCTAATTGTCGCATTCAATTTCCTAGGTTAATGCAATCAGTGTAACAAGCGGACATATTGGGAACGCCAAAGCATCTCCAAAAGCCCCCGGAAAGCCAACTCACGGCCGCACCCCCTTAACCATGTAAATTTCCATACGTTTAAGCTCACTAATTGCGTGTTGGTAGTCTAACTTAGATTCCTCCGCTTTCAGGAAACCAAAGATGAATGCCGCCTCTACGTCGAGTCTTACCTCAGCGAATGACTCCGCAGCGAACTCAATGCATTCTTCCCCCCATGATCCGGATGTTATGAATGCGAGCATTAATGGCACTGTCTCATCGTCACCCGCCGAAATTACCAGAACTCCCACTGGGCCTTCGAAAAGGGCACACCGCGAATAATACCATAGAAACGCTCCGGGCGTTAGACATCTGGCTTGATAAACACACACGAAAATCTAAAAAAAAATGATATAATGTAACTAAACTCATATTTGTGCTCTGATCGTTTTCTGTTCCCAAAACCACAAAAAATTGTCTTTGTCTATGTTTGTACTACATTGGTTCTATGTCTATCTCCGGCTGCGAGATCTTGAATGTCAATAAAATCCAACTACATCCATTCCTTAATATACTGAAATTCGCACAAATCGCGAGGTGAATTGTCCTGTCGTTGTGACCGTTCGTAGTAGCGACATCATTATTCTCAGATGGTGCGGGTATGACAATAATGGCGATCCGTCGTAAAGAACGTCACATAAGTGGAATGTTGCGAACATTTTACTGAAAGATAAGCAATGGCTGACTCTATCGGCTTCAGTGCCGGAATATCAATGCATCAAGTCTTTATGTAATTCCTATGAGGTTACCAGCAATGCGATGTGAATGTTATCACCGTAGGACCTCGCATATCCCACTCGGCTGAACATACGGTACTAACTCTACATATGTCGCCAACTCTATGGAGGAACAAGAACGATATTCTTCTGCTAACAATCTGGAGTACAAAAGATTCTTTAACTTCGCGACGACACCAACCGGTGTCCAAAGCGAATACGTAGCCGTTTATAGTACAATATTATTGTGGGGGTACAACGAATTCGCCGCTGTGTGGCATTCAGCTGAGAAGATAGGGTCTTCATGAGAATAATCAGCGGAAATGTGAATGACGAATTGCATGACAAATAGTCGTATTGATGAAAAGAGTTCTCAATTGGCAACAATGTTTCTCACAAATTGTCAATTCTCAAATTCGAGTCAGGGTGTGGCGAATCACATTCCATGACATCGTAATGTAATGAGCAAGATTCTGTAAAATGAATGTTTAGCTGTTAAAGATAACGACCCACTTCATGAGCGACGCACAAAAATTATTTATAAGTAGTTGGCAAGTTTGTTAATTCAAATATCTTGCTATTACGACCAATGATTTGTGTTGAATATTTTATGATTAGTTGTTACCATTTGTTGACCGATGAGGCATTTAATGTTGATAACGATCTCTAGGCAGCTCCGAGGACGACGCGAATTTATGACCGAATATTCTATTAATTCAACCCAGTTGCCCACGATCGACCCTGAATTATGCATTGTGGGACGCATAATAGAAATCAGAGGAAATATTTCGAGCTACTCAAAATTACGGAACCGTTTCACAGTGACGGTAAGTCATTCATATCATACATCGATCCTCTGTATGATCACACTAACAGTGGGATAATGCTGCATCAAATCGTTGAAGGTGGAAGAAGCGAACAGACTATACATTCATCCATGATCCTAGACAAATAAGTGGGTTGATGAGAAATAACGGGGTCTAGACACAGACTATTCCGAAATGAAATAACAGAATCACACTTTCGAGGTATCTTTGAATTGTACCCCATATTTAACAATTTTGCTGTATCACTCTTAAGTGATCATATAATGCAATATCTTTCTTAGATCAATAAAGGCAGAGAGCATCGATCGGGACACAAGTTGTGAAGTAGGTGAACGTCTATATCATGTAACATTAGTCGATTAATTCAGAATATCAGAAGGAGATCGAAGTGATTGATAAACACGGTTAACTTTCATTCGAAGACTGAAAACATAAAGTTGAGAAGAATGCCAACAAAATATCCAAAACATAAACTCAGAATGGTTGCTTCAGAATTCGTTTTGGGCCACGATAACGCAGTGCAAAACATGAACGTTGGCTCCAAAGGAATTTTTTCTCGAAACGCGGACAATGTGGAAGAGTCCCTTTTTGATCTAGCACTGGTTAGTCGGTCTACCACTGTTATGTACGCTTCGGTAGAATTTGACGGTGAATTACATTGGCATGAAGAAAAACTTAGAAGTAGACAACAATAATTTTGTATCTCACAAACCTCACTATGACTGACACTGCAAATACGAAGTGTTGGAACACATAGCATCTCCGAATACAATGACATTATTACTGTCTTCATAATGCGTTGTTCGGCCTGACTGTAACGAAATCGAATACCTAACACAGAATCTTTAATCACATGGAATGGTTGAATGGGTAGAATGATAGTACTTACTTCGACAACATAACGAGCGGGATTCATGTTTTTGGCAACAATTATGCCGTGCAGCCACATTGACTCGGCTGTAATGAATCTGCCCCATTCGAACGGTGGGGGAGTGTGGTATCCAAAATGGTAATCTACCGAAAAATTAACAAATTTATGTCCCTGGGTTTGATTATTAACCGCAAAACATTGGAGGTCAGTAGTTGTTCGAATTGAGGCAAATATAAAAACATTCAAGCGAACCATTGAATCATAGAAATCATGGTCCGCAGTTAGTATCATATTCCACGGTTGTGCTTCATTCTTACCCTCAGCAAACACTATAGAAACCACTTTGCCAATGCCGCTGACGATCGGTCGTGTTTCACTGCTCTCCAGCATACGAACTGCGGTCTGAGTATCATTTGAGTATTGAATTATAGTGGTGTCTGTGTGAGTATCATGCGAAAATGGAGCGCAGATGCTGTAGTGTTGATCCCGTTTCAGCTTATGTTTTTCTGCAACGAATCCAACGACGCCGACAACGTGGGGTTCAATTCGCCCGTTGTCATCACAAATTAAAAGTCGTGAAGTACTCTGATGCCATCGAAGAAGACCCTGCGTCAATGGTATCGCCTATGTTAAACGTCAGTATCGTGGTTGACAATTCGACAGAAACAACTCACTTCGGATGTCATTGGAAGCGTAGCTGCCATAGTAATTGGAAAAGACATGATTTGTAGTACGGAGTGGTCGAGGTTGAGGTCTAATAGTAGGTTGGATCACTTCGCTTCGAATTACTCCAACGAACTATATTACTATTTATAAGCTCCGTGTTCTATCTGACAACAACGCGAATCCCTACATCCGCTTCTTGATAAACAAAACGGTTGCAGACGGACGGGTATTGGAATAAAAATTGAAAGGGTCTTTACTATTTCACCTAGGCACTTTGCGCTTTCGAATACTTGGTGGATGCGAAAGATATTAAATAACAACGGTAACTGCGATTAATAACATACGCCAATGCGAACTTATGCCGTTGATGGGGTATTCGGAAGGAACATCTAAGCATACTTGGATGATGACCAAAAAGAATGGGTATGGAAGTGAGGTCACAGAAAGACCCAGGCGGGACAAACCTTGAAACGAAGCCGGAGACTGTCAAGGCATTTCATAGACTCGAATGTAGCTGTCGGTGGCGTAACACTGAAGAAACAGTGTGTATAACAACCAATATGTCGAGGGAGAATGCCTTGCTAGGGTTCGTCGAAAGTTGGGCATAGCGACCCTGAAGTTTTGGTTCCAGTAAAAAAGAAAAGCGGCAAAATGAGGTCGCTTAATGACGAAAAAAATCTTGGTGATTGTTACGGGAGTATTTCGGGTGCGTAGCATGTATTTAAACACCATTGATGAATTCCAAAATTCACTAACTTTGATTTCTTCACTTCAATTTTCTGAATTTCTGTGCCGTTGTTTCTTTGCGCATTTACTTAGTCGCGATTCTACAATATACTTTTGAACATCGTTTACCTTCTGCATCAACCTTTACAATAAGCCTGGGAACTACGGTGTTTATACCCCATCTCTTATTAGCTCTTTTTGACATGTCATCCTTCATTCCACAACCGCTCGCAATGCAATTCCTGGGCCGTATTAATAGAAAGGTAGAATGTGAATCATTATTCAATCTTGGAAGATACTGATGCCACAAAATTTGAGTTCAGGTGTTCGACGAGGATATCACAGATAGGGGTTTCATTGTGCATGCGTCTCATATACTGTCATCGAATACTCAGGATGGTATAAACGAAGGCCCCGAGATCCAATTAGTGACGCCTAAAGGAATTAAAGAGGAATTACAACCTGGAGACTTCTGTGCGATCAGTTGCAAGTTTATTGGTTCAAATACTCGACGTCCAGATCAACTGCATTATATTTCCGCCACGCGTACAAATCTCGGTAACGAGAACGGTTTACCATTTTCTGTAGAAGACGGAGCAGTAAACAAAACAGCTATCATAGGATTAGGTATTATAATGGAGAAGAACGTTGTCGATGCAGAGGAAGAAGGAGGAAAAGCCAAAGTTTTCTTAACATTGAAATCAATGGATTATGATCCAATAGTGAGTTATAATATGTGCATGATGTCTACTTTTGTAAACGATACTGACCGTACATTATATTGTAGACTGATCACAAAGCTGTATGGCTGACTCGACATGGAGTTTCTTTGGACATGTTTCCTATTGGTGTTAACAATCGATACAACGTGGGTGATGAAGTTCAAGTATCCGGCATCGTGACAGGTTACAACGAAAACGAAAATATGTGGACCACGGAAGTAGGTCAAGTTCTACGTTCAGATCCATGACATAATTTGTTAACATTGCGCCCGAATAGGTATACTGTCTAGCCGCACTAGGAAGGCAAGCTGATTTGCAGTTATCCGCGGAGTGTCTGACTAAGCGACTTGAAACTCGGTTAGTCGTCTTTGCAGTCTGATTATTGCGGATATTGTTGAAACTGAAGATGTATATAGGTCCGCGGGTGAAATAATATATAGGAAAGCTAGACTCCCAACGAAATACAGATACAAATCGAAAAAGAGAAGCTTCATTTCTAAGAAGATGTATACGCGTTATCTGTTATGGAAGAACGCTAAGTTGGAAAGTAGCCGAGGAAGTGCTAATAGCGGGTCTAACGTTCAATAACTTGATCTCATTGTGTATTACTATTACGGAAGTAAAACGATGCAGATCGGACCAATCCATTGTAACACTCTTTGTCGGACTGATACGTCCTGTTAGTTGAAACGCTCTTTGTAAAATACGCTCATTAACCCATTTTGTATCGATATGTGTATAGTGTCTGTTTTTGTATCGTGATTGTTGAATGCAACGTGTGAAGAGTATTTGTGATATCTCCGTGTTGTTGGAGCATACAATCAATGGTGCATTACGTTCCATCTGCATTGCATTTTCTAATGATCAAACAATTCGTTTAGTCTCATTGTATAATTATCGATGACCATAATGCTATTGTCTCATTAGCATCTTATTCCATGATTGCGTAAGGCAGTTAATAATTGTAATAACTATTTGTTATATGGTGCCGAAATCACTTCCATACGCCCTATGAAATTCCGCAACCCATTGCGGTCAATACTCCGGAGCAACCTGAACATTAGACAGAGGTCTTGAAAGTCACTTTACAGTGGATAATTGCGTTCTTCTATGATTATTATACCCTCTGCATTAGGGTTCAGACAAATATGGAAATATAGCATGGAATGCATTCGATGCTTTAAGAGATTAGGGTCCAAAGGTAAGAAAGGAATCGCGACACAGCGAACAAAGATTTAAGTTCTATAGTAGAATTGAGAAACACATACGTATTAGGCATCACGGCGGTGTAATGGTGTGGCCTAAGGTGTAATGGTATGCTACATCGCTGTATTGCTCTAAGGGTACAATGCCAGATCATGAGAAGATATTAGATTGTTATGAACCCTGACGGTCAGATTTCGAATACATTTTTCATGACTACCGATATAAAAGAACGTGATATAGCAAAGGGAGAGTAAAGGCAACTTTCATCTCCATTTTTCTCGCTTTGAAAGCACTCCTGGTACTAGAGAACGATGCCGAAGATTGCAGTTAGAAGTATGGAAGAAAATCAAGAGAGTGTGTTATTAAAACGATTCAAGGACGAGATTCCAAACGACGTCGGCAGTTGTACCGACTTCTGTGACCATTGCGGTGCTGCGCATTGGTTAAGAGAGAAGATACCAAGTCGTGGTATAGCTCATCCGGCGCATTACTCCATTTGCTGCCGTGGAGGCAAGGTCGAATTACCTCGACACTACTTCACTTTCCCACCTATCCCACGGTTTATGTATGATCTGTTAACAGATGACAGTCGTGGTTCGTGTCTCACCTCTTTTCATTGCATATTAAATACTGATCGACATGAAATAGACGCCAGAGGTTTTCGATCGAACATTAGAGCATATAACAATGGTCTCAGCTTCACGTCATTGGGAACAACGAACATCGACCCATCCGTGAATGGTCCGTATGGAGTACGCTGCTTCAAAATACAAGGTCAATTATCCCACAAGATGGGTAGCATTCTACCACCGGATAACGAAGAGCCTGCGTTCGCTCAAATATATATGATGGGTCCCGACATACCGAATGAAGCGGCACACCGAGTAAAAGTGGCCGGCGCCGAAGGGATGGATCGTAATATTATGCAGATGCTCTTAGACTTTTTATACGAACATAATCCATACGCGAAACAATTCAAATCGGCGTATGAAATATTGAAACGAAAAGAAACTGTAACTATCCGTTTGAAATCGATACAGCCAACAGCGTACATGGCGTCCGGACACGATATTAGGACTTACGTTAGGCCGAGTTCTACAGAAGTAGCAATGGTTATCGGCAATGATGGCGAGATTGGAGCTGGAGAACGCGATATCATCTTAACCTCAACGAGCAATAAATGGGAACGTATTTCAGATCTACATACTGGATACTTGCCGATGCGGTATCCATTGTTATTTCCGTACGGTCAGCAGGGATACGATAGCTATTATAAAGTACCAACCGAGAATAGTGAGTATTACTAAATAAAACGAATTGAACATCACACTAATAAATAATTGTAGATGATGGTCCCACAGTTTCATCCCTAGCGTGGTTCGCTTATTTACTCTTTCAAAGAAGAGGAGAATTTTCGAACATATTGGCCTCACGTCTACTTTTTCAAGAATTCGCTACGGATTTGTATGCCTGCGTAGAACACAGCCGCATGATGTATTTTCGGACACACCAGGAAGAGATTAGGTCCGAATTGTATACAGGTGCAATCGAGGCATTAGGGCGCAACGATTTCGCTATAGGGCGCCGTGTAATCCTGCCAGCTTCTCATGTGGGGAGCCCCAGAGCGATGGTACAACTGTATCAGGATGCAATGGCTTTGGTTCGACATTATGGCCAACCGAGTTTCTTCATCACGATGACCGCGAATGACAACTGGCCAGAGATTCAGAGAGAATTACAATATGGCCAATCAGCGACGGACAGACCCGACATAATGACCAGAGTATTCGAACTAAAATTACAAGATTTGCTTCAGGATATCAATAAAAAGGGAAGGTTGGGTGAATGTCTTTCTCACTTATCCACTATTGAATTTCAAAATCGTGGTAGGCCGCATTGTCATTTTATTCCTATCATGACACGACGATCAACACCGCGAACACCGGATGCTGTCGATTTAGTTGTACGCGCAGAGATACCAGATAGACACAAAGAGCCTCTCCTATACGAGGCAGTCATCAAGTTCATGTTGCATGGCCCATGTGCTGAGGGTAGCCCGTGTTGGATCGATGGATGCTGTCGTTTTGGTTATCCGAAGGATTTCGCTGAGGAAACTGTAATGACGGACGACGCATATCCTACTTATCAACGACGCGACAACGGGGTCACTTACGTCAAAGGCGGTTACACTTATACAAATCGTGATGTGGCCCCCTACAACGCCTATCTATTACTGAAATTTAACTGTCATATCAACGTCGAAGTAGCTGTCAGTTTCAATGCATTGAAATATCTGTATAAATATATAACAAAGGGACACGATAGAGCAGCTTTGTCTTTGGTTGCCGAGAATGAAGTTGATAGCTTCGTCAATGGCAGAAGCCTGACAGGAACGGAAGGTGAGGAGGTATTCAACTTATGATTCAGATAATATAAGGGCGATACTGATTTGTTCCCCATTCTTGCAGCATGTTGGAGATTATTTCAATTTACAATGTCGACTCGGTACCCTGCAGTGCAGCGGTTGATCTTGCATATGCCAAAACAAAATCCTTTATATTTCACCACCAATGCAGCACTAAGGCGCCAAATTGCATCCGGGAGAGCTTCGAGAACTATGCTAACCGAATTCTTCAGATTGTGCGAAGAAAATTATACGTTGAACGAGAAGAATGGGAGTATCTCAATTAGAACGTTAAAATACCCAGAGATCGTCGAATATTTCAGTTGGAGAAAGGATACGAAGTTCTGGCAAGAAAGAGTGAACGAATCGAAAACAATTCCACGTATCTACTTTGCCTGCATGTCACAGGGGGATCGATACTTTCTACGCCTATTGTTATTCCATGTTGCAGGTCCTACTTCGTTTGAAGATTTGCGAACGGTCGATGGAGTTATACATGAAACATTTAATCAAGCTGCGGCAGCGCGCGGATTGCTTTTGAATGACGACCATTATATTGCTACGATGAAGGAATGTGCTCTCACGCATGGGGGATATCAATTACGATCAATGTTCTGTATAATTTTGAAACACAGTCCACCAAGTGATCCGTATCGAATATGGCAAATGTTTGCCGACAATCTATCCGATGATTGCAAGTACGCTATGAAGAAAGTGGATTCTGAAAGACAGATCACAACTGAAATGATTCATGCGTTAGGGTTATATAGACTGTCACAAACATTGGAGGAGGTCGGGTTAGATTTGAAATCGATATCTTTGCCGAATCCAGACCTGACTTTATTGGCGGGNCAGCACATTAATTGGAGGTAGTGACGACGACGCGTTCACGGCAGAAGCGAGTCTCTCTTTCCTCAACACCGCGGTTTCAAAGATGAACGACGAACAACGAGAAATTTTTGAAGCATTCAGAAATTCAATCATCAATGATGACAGTGGGTTATTTTATCTTGATGGCCCCGGAGGTACTGGAAAAACATTTGTGTTGAATGCCATTCTGCATTATTGCAATGCACTGGGTAGATCAGCAGTTGCAGTCGCATCATCGGGCATTGCAGCATTGTTACTATACCGCGGCACCACCGCACATTCCGGGCTCAAGATACCTCTGGACGCTGACGACGATTCGAGATGTCGTTTGACTGCTCGAAGTAACGCGGGGTTGCGCTTAATGGATTGCGAGGTCCTAATATGGGACGAGATATCAATGCAAAACAAACATGACATTCAATGTGTTGACAAATCCTTGCGCGAGTTGAGAAACATCGATTTACCATTTGGGGGCATCAAGGTACTCTTCTCGGGAGATTTTCGACAAACACTACCGGTCATTCCAAGGTCAACAATCCCTCAACAAGCGGCAGCATCGTTCAAAAGGTCATATTTATGGCCATGGGTGCATCAATTTGCATTAAAGACTAACGTACGATTAATGAGCAGCGACACCGACGATCATACAATTCAAATGCAGAAAAAGCATTACGCTGATTGGTTATTATCTCTGGGATCCGGTGAATTACAAAATGAAACGGATGCGACAGTGGCAATACCATGCATCAATGTGTGTTGTATTCCACCGAGTGAAATCTTTTCCACGGAATTAGCAAATACGATGTATTCAGGGTCCAATCACATGGTTAGGAATAGAGCATGGAATGATCTAAGTAATTACTACGCGGAACGTTGCATTATCACTCCTTTAAACAAATCCGTCTCGACAATCAATGACGCGCTACTAAATATTATTGATGGAGAAGAGTATATTGCTGAATCCATCGATGAAAACGATTGTACAACGACATGCGAGCCATTATCACCGGAGACACTAAATTGTTTGAATGTTCCGAATTTTCCTACGCATCGCATGCGGTTCAAACCGGGAATGCCCGTGATCTTACTACGAAATCTAAATCTTAAGCAGGGTTTGTGTAATGGCACAAGATTATTGATAACGCATGTTGGTCAAAAACTCTTGACGTGCAGGATAATTACGGGAGCACGCAAGGGGGTCGAAATAATGATTCCAAGAATACAACTGCATCACGAAGGAAATGCGAATTGTCCATTGCCCTTCTATCGATTCCAGTACCCAGTAGCTTCCGCTTTCGCGATGACTATCAATAAGTCACAGGGGCAAAGTTTAAATGAGGTTTTGGTTTCTCTCCCGAGTCCAGTCTTTTCTCATGGTCAATTGTATGTGGCCTTATCCCGCTGCACCTCCGTAGATAAAATTACTTTGTGTATGTCAAAGACGGCTTCGAAAAAAGAAACGCGGAATATAGTGTTTAAACCTATCTTACAAGAATAGAGTCTCTCAAAAGTGGCGGTAAATCATTGGAAACATAGTACTTAAGAGTACGGCTGCGCGATGATTAGTGTGGGCATTACAGCGAAACAGTCAGACTTTTAACTTTCTCATTGTCCGATAAGAATTTAAGATTTTGTATTAGAAAAGAATTTGGATGTTTCAAACTGTTCACCTCACCCCTCCGGCGGATCATGTAAAATAACATCCTGACCGAAATTACAATTATGACGTTTCGTTGGTATTAAATCGTTATATTGTTATTTTGTATGCCTGACTTTTCTTTTTGGTGGCCTCTGTAGATAAAAAAACAATGAAACAACTTTTATCTACTCTGCGACCTCACGGAGTTACAATTGATCCTTCAATAGTATTGACACTCGACAATGATTATGTTTGTCCTCAATTCCGCCATAACGCGCTATCAATTTGCCGGGAAATCCTATCCCGAGGCAAGGCGATGCACATGGCATCAATAGCATTACACCACAGTCGCAGAAGTGACTGTCTACGTATATGAAAAATCGGAATGTTTAAAAATCGCTTTACACTGAATGTCGTGGTTGAATAAAGTCAGAAAGGATTTCTGATTTACTTGGAAGACACAGAAACACTTAATCGGCTGAGGGAGACTAAAGTTATAGTGGTCATCGTTAAGTCTGCTACGGCGAAAAAGGCCAGTTTTTGGAAAACCTGACATCGAAAATCACTGATACGTAACAGTTCACAGCCACACCGCTGGAATCATTTCCACGATGGACTTTAACGCGCGGTGATTGTACCATGCCGGTCGTAGTACCAATTCTCAAAGCATGCGCATTTTCATTGAGGCATTGCATCAGCGAACGTCGCGTCAGCACGGCAATGCACTGTAGACATTTCCAAGACGCCATGTGGTTTAACACTGCACTGCCGTCGGATGACGATATCTCCGTAGCCTCAACGATGTTGTCAGGATTATCATTGGCTTATGTATACTTTGATTATTTCTACAAACACATATTTAGAATTCAATCTAACTGCTGTAGTCCTGTTGACATAATTGAAACCAGTGCGGCAAAGGTATATACAGCGATGGAGAAATCACTGGGCCAGGAAAATTCAAAGTCGTTTACCAGGGTTGCCGAGCGTGGCGGATCGATACGGCTTTGAGACTCCACATTGCCCGCGTGGTCGAAGTGCGTTTGATACTCAAAAGCCGTGGTGATAACGTACAACGCTCTGGCCTCGCATGAGTTCGCTACAGGGTGTGATTACATCGCCACGCCTTCAGAACACATAGGCTACTTTATAAGGCACGTCGACATGCTGAGTATTGCATTGCTTCACTCAACCATGTCTACCGAATTTACTACNCTGCCTGCCGTACTCGAGGGTACTTTCCTCATCGGTCACGAGGTACGCATCGCTTTGCATTTGCCTCCATGCAATTACTAATCGGCCTCTTCATCCTTTGATAGTCATCGACTTCCGCTGCGCGGATTATCCCCAGAATTGATTTCTGCTCTTACTTAATTATACGTGAACATGCGCCTCGACGCGTCCCTATAATCATTAGTGTGGACGCCACGAACCCCGTTCTGCAACCCGGTTCGGTATACTCCCTCCGCGGCTATATCGTACACGATCACTGTTGCGGGAGGACAATATTATATGTCTCTTCGAATTATATCACATTACTTACTGATCAGGTCACTGACGGCAGAGTATTAGCCGAGCAAACGTCAATGTCATCGCGCGGTACAGTTGTCCAATGCCGATTTCAACGAAGTGCGCGGATTTGGTTCGTCACACTTGAACATCGGGAATATTGCAACGAAGTGAGCACATTGATTTCTTCCCTAGGGCCTATACTGACTACATTTCAAGGCGGGTGACTACGCTACTTTCGAGGTCAATTATCTTTTACCTTGCAGTGTCATGAGAGAAGCACGCCGAGTTTCATTCCGTCTAGGCAGCGTTGTGTCAACTTTTGGAACTGTCTCTGACTTCGCTGTGGATGGAAATCGTTGGGTAGTTAAAGTAAGTCGCAATTGCTCTGCATAGTGTGCCGCCGCTGACAATTATAAAAATAGATTATCGCGGCAAATCCTGCTCCGCACTCAACATTTGCCGATGCGTTACTCTTGCGCGCTGAAAGTGCACATGTCCAAAATCAGGCTGCTGCCGAGTCGCCAGCTACATGATAGTTTCTCAGGATTACTTTTTTTTCTCATTACTTCTATCCGAAATGCTTCATGTACATAATTTTGATTCAAAGTGAATCATTCATCGTGCTGAAATCCCTTATCATCGATGTACAGAATAGTACAGTATATCGCAATTATGTCAGTAACTACACGCCGTACGAAACCACTGAATTGCGAACTAACAACATCAACTGAGATCTTGCGTAACATTACGGTAGTTAATCTCTTTGTACATCAGACATTTTTTAGATCAGCATCAAACATGAAACGGCTGCGAGGTCATCCTGTAAGGCAGTGAGGCCTTTACGCACATCATGTATGTACTTGCTAAGTTACGCGACTTTTGACCTTGAGAGAACTGTTATCAGCTGTTGGAAAGAATTATATTGAATATTAATCTGTGTAATGACCTGTATCAGTTGCAATGCCCCCTATTTGATGGGGGCGGCGGGCCGCCCCTGATGTTCTAGTGCATATTATGTAAAATATGATTTTATTAATGAAACATTGAATGAGTCGCCAGTAAAACAGGAGAGGGCTGGGAAGTTTTGAAACCCCCAGATCAATCGTATCTAAAGATATCCACATATCGGCAACGTTGATGATGGTTGTGCGTGTTGCCGGCCTGAAAGTAAGGGTCTGTTGCAGGGGATGACAATTGAGACAATATCTGTGTTAGGGGGATGTTAACGGCGGCGTTGGGTGGTCCAAGTATGATTATGAGGCCTACCATTACATTGTTAGAGCATCCACTATTGTCT
>MWRL01007317.1:0-10477 GCA_002157085.1 Melampsora occidentalis | reverse complement strand
ACGGTTATCAGATCCAAGATGAGGTACAAATCCGTGACTTTTGTTACCTGCTATCTGGTAAGATTCTCAATCTCTGATCAGCTTTGACAAAACATTTCTTCCTCATAGAGAAGATTAAGTTAAACTTTCTTATTGTTTGATGTCATTCCAGAATAATTATCAAGACAAGTTTGCCATACGTATCATAAATATAAAGCCTTCAAATGGATCCAAAAGAAACCAAATGAACAAAACCGAATTCCAAACCTCCTCAAATCAAATAATCTTACAATATATGTCTAAACTGTTCTCCTAAATCTAAGTAAACGGATCATCCACTTTTTCTCTCAAACTTTTTTCTTGTTGTTTTACCATTTCTTCCTGTTCAGTTTGTTTTGCCTTAATCTTATATAAATTACTATTAGGATCTTTTTCCGGGTTCCTACAAAACTTTAATCTTCTATCAATAGCGGTGACTCTTTCTTTATCGATCGAAGTTGATTTAGCTTTCTGAATCAATTCCACCAAAGCGGGTAAATAACTCATGATAAGTTTCACTTGGTTTTCCACTGAGATCGAATTAGCTTCAGATAAAGTTCTTTGTGCTTTAGATTTGATCCATTCGGTGATCCCTTCTGGATCACTGATCCACCATACCGCTGTGGCAATCTGACTTGGAGTCCAAAGAAATTCCGCATCGGTTAACCGACTAGCTTTTAACAAATCCCTTACTTCTAACCATCGTTCATTCAACACTTCTATATCACATCCTTCTCCAATCCCACTATTCATCGAAGTTTGTTGTAAATCTAGATAAATCCCTCGGGCTGCTAGATGTGCATGATGCACTTTGAATTCGAATCGTAATGATTGGGCTACTAAGAATTCCATCGAAAGTACATCATCGTTAGTCGTTTTAGGAATTCTGGAGGCGAATGAATCGATTGAAATTGATGTGTTTTCAGTTTTAGTTGCTAGAAAGAGACAAGTAAGCCTGTTGAATCAATGGGATGATGATCAGTAAGCGGATCAAGAAAATTGAAAAACACCCGAAAAGAAAGTTGTTGACAAACATGATATTTTTGGGATGATAATCCATACAAGTGTTTCGAAGGTAAAATCGTTTAAGATAAGTCATCGCAGTTGCTTCTACAGTTTCTGGTAATCTAAAGAATGAAGCTCGACAAAGTTGTGAGATCTTGGTAAGATAAAAGCTAACTAATGATAATTCATCTGCTACAGTTAAGTATTCGATAGCTGAAGTTGAGATTTGAAGATCTTCATCCATCTTCATTCCATCTTGGGTATCAACACGCTGAAATGATCAATCAAATCAAAAGTTAATTAAAACATGATATGTATAGATCAAGAGATGAAGACCTACTCAACTCTTTCTTCTTCGAGTTTGGCTCTTACGCGTCCTACTGCACCCTCATTTAAATCTCTTCTAGCTTTCTCTAAACCTGATTCCGAAAACCGCCAATGCCTATGATATATTCGAACCATAGTCAGTTGATTGATGAAGAGATGATAAGTAAGATGATCTGATGATGATTAGTAGTGATTACCTGAATTGAGTAGATAATTCGAATAATGGGATGGGTGCTGAAGTTGAAGTTGAATTGAGATGTTGAGATTGATTTGATTTATTGTTCATGATGATATGATATGATATCTTTCTTTCCTTGATGTCAATTTGGATGGTTTAATCACTTGTTCATTGTAAAGTTGATTGAGTTGGAAGTTGAACTTGATGCTCTGAGTCTGAAGTGAGGTTGAAGTGTTGTTGAGGTCATGTATTAGATAAGAAAACCTAAAAGCACTTTTACAAACCTCAACAACTCTTGACCCAAAAATCACTTTCTCATACTTGTAAACATCCATTCCTCAGCATATCATATCCTACCATATCTCAAACTCAACTTGACCATATCTCTTCTCATAACCCATCATATCAAGCTGGCATTTCCTGGAGGATTTTCAAGATATTTGGTGGATGGTAACATCAATATGCCATTGCCAATGATCTTTTGATTGAAACATTTGCTGAAAGTTGAGACTGATCATCTCAGAGGAGTCATCTACATAGCTGTAATTTCATATCATGACGAAAGGGCCAGTGACCAAGATGCGCTTCGGGGTCATGAAAGAAGCACTCTCATGAGAAAATGTGGTCTAGGTAGGATACATGGCCAGGGAGACACATTTCTCAAGTTTTCAGGATTCTTCAAACACCAATGGCTTGTTTGCGCACTGAAAAGGTGGATGGCCGAGCGAGTTAATTCAGCGTCATTATTCACAGCTGAGATGAGGACTCTGTAAATGTTTTGTCAATTGGCAAGTGTCCTTTCAGATCAAACTTGTAAAAAAACTGATCCTGCACACTGATGACCAACACCTGAGACCAGAAAGGTACAAGGCAATACATAGACTCGGAGGCATAGTATTGCATAGCAAGTGAATTACTGCATTCAAGATCGATCACGAAGACTTTTGGACGTAGCATAAGCTTGGGCGGATGAGAGCAGAAGGATGATGATGGTGGTGCAAGCGTGGATTGAACGGCAGGAACACCCAAAGGTAAAGTAAAGGCATCATATACAGCAGAGAAGCAAAGGCCCGAAAGATCTCCGATTATGACCTGGGCTTTTCCTATATACACAACGTGAAGGAAATGATTGAGTAAACGGGAGAGCTGATCCAGGGCAAAGGGATCAACTACTAACCTTCTTCTCGAGCCAAAGGGCCAACAAACCGACACCGGACACCTTTACACACTTGAATCGCACCTGATCATCACATCCAATTGTAAGCCTCACTGCATCGACATCAACGGCAGACTGGCAGACTGGAAGACTTACACCGGGAATATCACCCTTGGCCTTTCCCTTTCGTCCGAAACCAGCAATCAACACCTCGTCATTGTCATCCCTATTGATCAAATGGATTCAAGTACACATCTCAACAACACTCGATACTAGTTCGCAAAGGATCATGTGGGCCTTACAAAAAGTTAAGACAACCATCGTTAGGGACGAAAGCGGTGACCTTCTTTCCGTTTTTGATTAATTGTACTCGAACACACTTTCGGATAGCGGAGTTGGGTTGTTTGGCTTCAACACCAACCTACACATGACCATCACCATCCAGAAAGAGAGTCGGAATCAGAACCCCAAGCTCCTTGTACTATTGTTGATGAGCGATCTGATGTACCTTTTCAAGTACAATACCTTTAGCATGGGATGATCCACCAGTGGGAGATGAACGGTAAGCGGTTCCAAGGGCACGTTTCTTGTAACTCTTGTCGGCCCATCGGTTCTCTCGTCGTTGGTTACGGAGCTTTCGTGCGGCGTGAAGACCTCTTGGTTTACAGGCACCCACTACTCAAAGAGTTTTCATTCAAGTTTGGTTTGCAAAGTTTTGTAGGACGGAGGTCAAGTGATTCAGATTTGATCAATTGACGGCGATGATGAATAAAAGCGAGTCATGAGGTGAGCGATAGTTATCAATCAGGTTAAGAAAGGAAGCACGTACTCTTGAAGAACTACTGGTCGGTGAGAGGTTGATAAGGGTGTCTCTTCGGTGTCGCTATCGTCGGTGATCCGAACTTGATAAAAGGGGATGGTAGCATTGGCTCCACTGCTCCGGTCCCCGCAGCCGTGTATCGCTTAGGTCTGCCCAATGGGCTTTGCGTGTCTCACACAGAACCTGTCACACACGCAACATCACATCACCCCCACGGCACGACACCCGGGTCCCGGGCATTCTCCTTTGCCTTGCCTCAATTGAAATTCACTTTGGGCAATCGCAAGTTTGCTTGAGTCTCGCACCTGTGGCCAGAACCTCAGCAAACTAATCAAGAACCTCAAAGGCCTCAAATACGTTCAAATAGGGTGCCAACATAGATGAAATGTGATGAGTTTTCTTTCAATGGGTGTCAATGTCAGTGATATTCATGTCTCTTTGCAAAAACTGCAAAGTGATCCACTTTCATTTGTATGTGGCTTTATTGGCCTCATCTTTCAGAGTAATGAGCGGTTGCTCCAGAGGTTACCAAGCTCTTCCACCTCATGGTGTTTGTTTCTGGATATATATGTTCATCAACCATTTTGGCTATAACTGCAGAACTTCCCAAGAATGGTGTTCAAATGAAGCCATGCGTGACTTCATTGGAGGTCATTCCTGATCGTCGCAGCTTTTTAGATGTGTACCCACCCTTGAGCGTTGAGAAAGCCTTTCCGACGGTTTTTTTGGAAATGTCTTCGAGGTTCATCTCCTTGAAAGATGGCATCAATTTGCACTCAATCCAACTTCTGGTGGGCTACATCAGGAAAGAACGACTTCTTCTGAAATCTCCATGTTCATCAAGCGCAATTGCATCCAAATCCAAATCACTTTTGATTCATAACTAAGTGACATCTTGGTGTGATGAATCACTCACCACCCTTCCGTCACGGCCTTTCCGATCATTCAAGCAACCAGGCTGAGCAAATTACCGATTTGCCCAGCAATCAATCAGTCCTTTCAAAACCCCAAATTGTTCGAAAGAAAAACACCGAAAAGAATTACACAATCGTTCCAAAAGCGTCCCTGTCAAACAGAGTGGCAAGCCCCATACCAGATATTCTCTTTCCCCATATCTGCACTTGCCAAGGACTATTGTGTGCAAAACTGGTGAGCCAATTCCTTCCTGCCTCATACGTAGCACAAATTCACATGTCAATGAAGTCCGTGGTGAGTGCAATGAGGTCAGTGCTTGCCGCCAGTAGTGTGTGTCTGTTCTTGTGAACGTGAGAAAAAAAGAAGTAACTTGGGAGAAGAACAAAGCTCAGGTTCCGAATGCGGCTTGCAATTGAACAAACAATAAAAATTGGATCAATAACTGGCCTCAAAAAACGTTGAGAAAGAAGCGGTATCCAAACCATTATCAACAATTTTGGTTGAAAGTAAATCAGCTTGCAAACCAAAGCCAAAGAAACCGGTTTAAAGCGCGCGGTCTAAGCGCGTTGGCTCAACGTGAGCCCCCAGCAGAGAAAATCGGGTGACCAACCGGGTCCATACCCCGGTTAAAATACCATTTCAGGGGGTTCGTGGTGTAGTTTAGATTTTGCCGCTTTGTTGCAAAGGGAAGCTTTGGAGAAAATTCTTTTTGGTCAATTTTTCTTGAATAGTTTAAGGTTCGGATGGTGTAGATTGGTGACTCGGGCTGTTAAGCAGACACGAGGTTAGGAGCATCTGCTTCCGGGGTCACGCAAGGAAGTCCTCTGGAAACGTGGTGTACAGACGGACACGGTGCCAGAAATTCATGGTATGGCAAGGTTTTGCAGTTGATTTGACTTGAAACATGCTGAACTCATGGGTTTGTGGGAAGGGATCGATTCGAGTCATCTCAGCTTTCAAGACTTGCAATCTCAATGCAAGCGGCATGCAGCCGCCAGCGGGAGGAAGAGTGAAAATGATGGATGGCTTTTGCACAGTCACGTGAGAGCACGATGCTGTGGATATAAGCATTTACTGCTATCTTATTCTTATAGTGGTTACTGGTATGTAATCTCCGACACATCTTCACACAGGCAGATAAATTTTGTTCGGAAGAAGAACTTCAACCGATTTCCCCATACACATTGGGATGACTTCAGGGTCACGGCGAGCAACCATCTCATTTTATTAAAGTACGCAAGAAAAGAAATTTACAACAAAAGATTCTTGAACCGAAAAATTTACAAAATGTGGCGAACAAGCAGGACATACGCAACAGTCTCAAAAAATTATCCTTCAATCACTCCACCGTATTCACACTTAATCAAACAACTTCAGCGAGTTAGCGATGTACTTCCCAAGGCTCAGCGTGGTCAGCTCACACTTACCGAAAAGATATTCTTCAGCCATCTTGATCCTACCACGATTTCATCACAAAGCCTTAGTCGTGGAGAATCATTTGTTAAACTGAAGCCGGACAGGGTAGCCATGCAAGGTGCGGACAAGCAAGAGTCATATGCTTGAGTAGACAAAAAGATACTCAACTTATCATCATCTGGCTGATCTAAGTTACCCCGCGAATTTAGATGCCTCCGCTCAGATGGCACTGCTTCAATTCGCAACATGTGGGATGAACTCTAGTGCTGTCCCAGCTTCAATTCACTGTGATCACCTGATCTCGGCCGCTGAGGGAGCCAATGCAGACCTTGCGCGCGGTATCAGTTCATCCAAAGAGGTCTTTGATTTCCTCGAAAGTGCGGCACGAAAATACGGTCTTGAGTTTTGGAGACCTGGGAGTGGAATCATCCATCAAATCGTGCTCGAAAGTCAGTATTGTTGGCTGGTCAGCGAAACATTCTATTTTGGATAATCTGACATGCTCCATTTTTCCAATCACGTAGACTATGCTGCTCCCGGTCTTTTCATGCTGGGTACCGATTCTCACACACCGAATGCTGGTGGATTAGGCGCGGTTGCGATTGGGGTCGGTGGAGCAGATGCCGTGGATGCGATGACCAACACACCCTGGGAGACTAAACTACCGAAGATTATAGGGGTCGAATTGAAAGGCAAGATGAACCGATGGACAAGCCCTAAGGACCTGATACTCCATATTCTCGGCAAGCTTACTGTGCGAGGTGGCACTGGCTTTGTGATTGAGTACTATGGCGAGGGTGTTGATCATCAATCCGCTACTGGCTTGTGAGTGGTTCAAATAGACCGATTTTATTCATGGACCCAAAATCTCATTTTGACATCTCGCCTTCTATTCACCCAGAGCCACGATTTGCAACATGGGCGCAGAAATGGGTGCCACGACGTCACTGTTCCCTTACACCTCACAAATGCGGACATATCTCCAAGCGACCAATCGTGCACCAGTTGCTGAGGCAGCTGACGAAGCGCAAGCTCAGGGATTCCTATCGGCCGATTCTAACTGCCATTACGATCAGCACCTTTCCATCGATCTCTCAACGCTGGAGCCCCATATCAATGGTCCTCACACTCCAGATCTAGCCACCCCGCTGAGCAAATTCAAGTCGTTTATCGAGGAAAACGGCTGGGAGGATCGAGTAAGCGCAAGCTTAATTGGAAGTTGCACAAATAGTACGTCGTACTCATTATCCATTAATTGTACATCTTGCCTGTGCTAACATGGACAGCTCTCAAGGTAGTTATGAGGACATGTCAAGAGTTGCGAGTATCGCTCGACAAGCAATGGCCAAAGGTATACGGGCCAAAACACCATTTATGGTCACACCCGGATCCGAATTAATCAATGCCACGATTGCCAGAGATGGAATAAAAGGTACCCTCGAGTCTGTCGGCGGCCTTGTATTGGCTAATGCGTGTGGACCTTGCATTGGCCAATGGGATCGTACAGAAGAATCAGGAAAGGAAAATGGTGCGCCTTATTGCATAAAATGTCCGCTGTCACGTATCGAACTGATGTACAAGTCATGGACAGCTATCTTGACGTCTTTCAACCGAAACTTCCGCGCAAGGAATGATGGAAACAGAAAAACAATGAACTTTTTGGCTTCTCCTGAAATTGTCACTGCCATGGTAAGCTCTAGCATGGCTAGTGATAATCAAGTATCGGTTCTGTAGATCTGACCCAACCCACAGGCACTCTCAGGCAAGCTTTCATTCAATCCAATCACAGACACCTTAGAGGATTCGGAAGGCAAACCATTCAAGCTTGAACCACCCGTGGGCGAACGTCTCCCGGCTAGTGGGTTTGAAAATGGAGACATCAGCTACATCCCAACACCAGATCCGACCCCAGATCCCGCAACAGAGATTCAGATTGATCCACAGTCCACTCGTCTTGAGCTCCTACAGCCTTTCGAGCCACATTGGCCCGACGTCACCAAGCCTTTAGAGTTTGAAGGGCTCCGCTGTCTTTTACGTATCCGTGGCAAGTGTACAACTGACGAAATTTCTGCTGCCGGAAAGTGGCTCAAATTTAAGGGTCATCTCAGCAACATCAGGTTAGAAATATCACAGCTCCCCATTCTGCACTGTGACTGTTTTTTTGATGATGTTTATTTGATTGATCAAAGTGAGAACACATTGATTGGTGCCACTAATGACGAAACAGGTAAAGTCAACACTGCTCTTGATGGAGAAACAGAAGATACTATCCCAAACGTTGCCAAACGATGGAAAGCCAAAGGCCAGAGCTGGATGATTGTCACAGACGTGAGTAGATTTGGAAAGTGTATAGTTTCTCAACTTTCAAAACTGAGGCAATAATTGTGTTGAAACTATATAGTCGAATTATGGAGAAGGTTCTGCCCGTGAACACGCTAGCATGCAGCCTCGATTCTTGGGCGCCAAGCTCATCGTTGCCAAATCGTTTGCGCGTATCCACTTGGCTAACCTCACCAAACAGGGAATTGTCGGTCTGGTTTTGAGGAATCCTGATGCTGATTATCCACTCATAAGTGCTGGAGACCAGGTAACAACGACTGGGTTAGACGCTGTCCTGAGGGGAGGATTGGACAAACAAGTGAAGTTGCTGGTTCATAAGCCTGATGGACGAGTGCTTGAGATTGAAACCATTCATGGATTGAGCGAGCAAACTATCCAGTTTATCGTAGCTGGTAGTGCACTGAATCTGATCCGACAGAATGCTAGTGCCGCCCAGTCATAAATCACATTCATAACACATAGCGCGCATGTTCAACTACTTATATCCATTGTCTGAAACTTGAAAATCTAGTAGAATATACCAATGATGTCGCGCCGACCAAGCACAGCGCGTCTTTCAGCTAGCGAAACTCGTCGAAAGGTTGTAAAACTGGACAATGTGCCAATGTTATGGGATCATCAACAATCAAATTCTTGGCCTCTGAAGTGATGACCAAAGACTGTGGCACTATGTTTCCACCTCTTACCACTGCAACAAGACAAAGTGAGAGCGAGAAACACTCTCTGACATGAAAGAATCACAAGGTGCCATAAGTATCAAAAGATCTCAGCCACTTGGTCTACATGACATCCTTCTCAGCTCAACGCTGAACAGCGAATGCAGGCTTGCCTGAGCTCTATGTGCAGTCTTTTGCTTGAGAGTTCACTTGGATTGTGTTGTATATCGAGGATCTTGAAAAAGGCTTTCTTGCATGAGATTTTGCTTAGCCAGCCAGCCCTTTCAAAAGGTTCACTTCCTCGTACCCTGAGTCCGAATTTGCTTTGATCAGTGGCTGACATGGCACAAACAAACCCGCCAGTGGTATATCAAAGGCCACACAGGATGAGGTTTGTAGGTGACATCAAACTTCCCGTGAGAGGATGCAAAAGGATGTTAGATCTGATCAAGGAGTCATCTTTGAGAATGGATGAGACTGTTTTGATTGAACTTACTTGGCCTGAAGCCCTCGAGGAGCAACGCACATGTCGCAGTCCGCTAAGTGCATTCAGACACCAGATACGAGATTAGCCACCTGCGTGTCCCCTCGCAGTCCATTTTTTGAAGGGCGAGGAACGAGCTTTTGCACCGGTGATCGTCTCCCAGTGCCAACCGTTGATGGTTCTGGCCTACATATGGCGGTAGAGCACGTTTCTCCCATATGCTTTCTTCGATCGCCTTGATCAATTCATTCTGCCGATCTTTTGTATTTTGATGTTTATTGAAAGGGTCAAGATTCGGCCCCCTGTGACCTATGAAGTTCTCGATAAGACTCTTGAGCGCAGGCGAAGTTCTGTGGGTGAAGATGCCAACAAGCAGCTACTGCGATACATACCTCGTCTGACTGAAGTAAGCCAAACAAATTGATTGCACTCTGCTCTTGAATGCTTCGGTACCGTGGTCTCGTAAGTACATATATACGCCCAAGTCAAAGTATATGCGCAGAATACGATCTCTAGAATAATGGTATTCAAGATTTGAGGATAGTGTGCCATCAGTGGAAAGTATCGTGGACCTGGACAGGATCGCATGCAACAAACATACTGCTGAACTATGATGTAGGTGAATGATGTCTTATTTGGAAGGCTGTGTAAGGGTGTCATTTTGTCACAATATCACATCGAGCTTGAACGGTACCCATTGACAGAGCCGTCATGGTGCTCCTGTCGACAACGAACAGACCACAGTGCTGACAAGCTGCCTCCCAAGCACCAAATCGGACGTATGATGATGTGCATGTCCACTTTTCAGGCTCCAGGCTCCATATACTACGGCACGTCGACCGACGAACAGGCAACTTTTTGCGTGGGACCAACAATTGATCTGGGTATCGACACAGGCTGATTGGTATATTTTTTGTCGCAATGTGGTTAGTTATGAGATTTCTTCAATACTTTGTCATACGGAAATGTAGGAGTTTATTTGATGTGGGATAGGTGTTGTAACTGATTTGATCGACGTGAAGGCAATCAACGGCTTCGATGAGCTTAGACCAGGGCCATGCACGGTTGAGAACCATCACATGCTCCAAATTTCAAATCTCGATCTGATATTGAAATGCGACCATTCAAATTGGATGAGGACTCCCAAATATACCTCAAAGGC
>MWRL01007250.1:0-13800 GCA_002157085.1 Melampsora occidentalis | reverse complement strand
CTGAAGGTTTTCCATAAGCTGCCATCCCATATGTCATCCATTTGTTGATTGGGTGGAGAGCGGCGATTGATAGAGGCATCCAGGGCCGTTTCGAAGGCAGAGAACTTGAGCATCTTGCCAAGCCATGACTGCACCAACTGATAAAAAAATAGTCTAGACGGTTTTTGGACTTCTTTACCTGGCAATGTTTCGTAGAGTGGTTGATTGCAAGGTTTGCGCTCTTCTTTTGCCAAGGTTTTGGAGGTGAATCGAGGATGAGTGCACAGTGGATTGACTTGAATTTGATCTTTGGGTGGAACAGGATAGAGCGCACAACAGAATGGACAACATAACTTTTGTTGTATGGTGGTATTGAGGTCGAACGTCTTCATAAGCGTGGGAACAGTAAGAGGAATGTCGTTCCAAGGCTTGGTCTTGATGTTGGGATCCAACTATTTGAGATCTTGTTCTACACTATCTCGAGCTGTTCGGAGACTTTGTCGGCAGGCATCTATACCACGACACACTACACAAAATTTAATGTATTCTGTACAGATTTCAAAAATGATGTTAATACAAAAATGTAGATCACAAATTACTTAATTAATTCTATTACAAAAATCATGCGTGTAGAGATGAGAAAGAATAACAAGGTAAACTGAGAAGTATCAGGTTCATTCACTTGAGTATCAAAGATTCCAATAACAAATCTAAATTACATACGATTTTTCCCAGTTTTCATCCATAAACTATCTGATTACAAAAAGATCTCTGCTGATCTTGGGCTACCCGAAGTAAGGCAAACTTGTACATATGTACTCGCAATCGTTGCAACTCATCGGGTCTGCACTGTGCAGTGTGAACAGATCCATGAATAAAGCTACACGACAGTGGAAATCAATTCAATTGAGTCTCTGGCGATTTTCTGAAGTGATCATCAAACTTCCAGAAGTATGTTTCTTCTCCGGTGTTTACCCCCACCAGCCTGGTGTTGGTCGTCATCACCTAACGCTCAACTCATCAAATTGATGACAAACATTGATTTGATATTTCGCATTCAGAAGCATGCAGATAGATCACAGTTCATCACCTTCGGCTTTGAGAAGCTTCTTTTCATTAGAATTCGCAAATTGGATGACAATCATCGGGCGACTTCAAATGCTTCAAGTTTTTTTGTACGTACCCTTCCTCTCTGTTCTTGCACATCAATCTACTGATTTGTTACTCGATAATTCTTACCTCCTCCGGCCTTTTTAGATTGAAATCCGGCTGTCGCTTCGATCTTAATTACTCTTCCCAACACCCTGCATTGTCGAGCTTTTGATGATAGATACGTCATTGCCGTAAATATGCCTGATATTTTTGACCCCAGCGCTCCAGGTGTAACCAGACAGATGATGATTGATTGGATGCATATCCATCATCCAATGACTACACTGAGACCAAGAATCAGTACAGACGAACTTTCGGACTTGGTGCGAGGGCAGCAGCCTGCGTGTGAGTTATCTATGATGATTATCCTTGTCATCAACTCTTATTAATTACTATGACTTGGTTTTATCTTTTTGGTCTCGTTCTATTAGTTTTCCCAAAGCTCACTAGTCATCTGCCTGCTTTAGCAGCACTTGATACTGCAAGCAAACCTGTGGCTGAATCATCGAAACATGAAAACATCACTCAATCGCACACCACAAACACGAAACAGACCACCCTTTCTCCAATCGAAACCGTCCAATATCACCCCCAAAAAATCAACACCCTTCATGAGAGCTTGATCAAGAAGACGAAACCAGTCTCTTCATCACCATCACCGTCTTTGGTTCGAAAGCGTGCTGTGGCTTTAGACACCGGAAGTGAAAATGGACCAAGTGTCAAGCACGTCAAAACAGGAGGTATAAACTCTGTGAAACCCAACGTACCTTACCGTTATAACTAACCAAGCACGTATCTTTAGAATCCAAGGTATCTTTAGAATCCAAGGTATCACACGTGCGCAAGACCAGTACCGCGCATAAAAAGAAAGTAAGTCACTCTTTTACTTTGAACATTTTCATAATGATTGTCTGGAGTACTGAAATGCTTCGAGTCCTCCTCTCGAATACTTCGCAGATTACTTCGAAGCCTTCTGAAATAGACCAAGGTCCATCTGACACAACTCAAAGTGAAACCAGCAAAACCAAAGCGGTCAAGTTTGAAGAATCAGAAAATACGTTGATCACACTGTCAAATTTCGAACCTGAGATGTCAAGTGCTGCTACGAGTGGCACCATGAAAATCAAACACAAAAGTCGTATCCCACCTAAGCCTGAACTCCCTACAACCAATGAGCTCATGGACCTCATCGACTTTTCAGACACCGATATTTTGGACACTGGGAACCTAGGTGACAACATCATGTTTTTAATATATCTTCATTGAGGCTTCTAGTTGATTAACAAGCTTATTATTCTGCCAGTGATAGGTAAGGATATTTCACCAATCTCTTTCGACACATCAACAAATACCTCAACTGCAGTCAAAGGCATCAAAAAGTCTGGAGTCGAAGTCTTTCTAGAGGAGAGAAGCCGTGAAGAATGCAGTGAGTTCCGGATCGATTGTTTTGAACAACGTGATAGATTTACGAGTCAAAATTGTATTCTAATGTTTATTCAAATCTGCACAGTCTGTGCGCTCGAAGGTTCTAAAGCGCAGATCACAGAGAAAATTGAAATGAATTCAAAGACCCTGTTTCAACACAGCATGCGACTAGAGGAAATTGGTTTGTCAATCCACATTCTCAGATTTCATGTGGCTCAGATTCCTGACAGACTCGTACAGATCATTCGGTTTCCCACCTCAAAACCAATGTAAATCGGCTTGATGGAGAGGATTCGGTCGTTTCTACTCTGGAAGCCAAGCTTGAGACTTTACAGAATCAAGTGCTTGATTTGCGTCAACAATTGGATATTGCAAGAGATGATATCTCCACGCACGAGGAAGTAATTGCCCGCATGATGGAGCAGGATGAAACAGAAGGCAGCTCGGACGCCTAGGGCTCTGATTTTCAAAATGGAAAGCATGCTTTTGAATGGTTGTTTATGACCTTGAGACTATTGTACAAGATATTACCTGTGATAAAGTACATAGATCTTTTGTGGATCTTTGTCTTTGCAAGTTTCTTTCTGTTTAAGTTTTTTTGTGTCCAAGTTTTCAATATAATAAGTGGCGCGGATAATCAGAATATCCCTCTAGAATTTGTACCTTTCTAACCATCCGCCTCCCTATCTTTTTTACCTCCAAATTACTTCCTTGCGTTAAAAAACTGCTTGTCAACCCAGATTCTTGTTTTTCTTATTTGTATGGTACGTCCGCAATGTATCAAGCGTCTCATATACTTCAAGTTACCGTTGCCTCCTGCGCCTTTGCTGTGTGTTCCTCAGTTTGCAAAGTGTTGTGACCCAAGGAAAGCCGAAACGAGCTCCAGTATTGAGGGCGCTCGCCTCATTATGCGGACCTAGAGAAAATAGATAAATCGAATATATTGAAACCAATATAATACAACAAAATTCAAAATTCAAGCCGATCAAGATCGGGGTTGATCTTGATTTGGATGACTTGGATTGAGCAAGAAGTCAACTGAAAAAAAAAATCATTATATTGAATTGACTTTGGATATTTATATACAGTTGTCTCATTTAATATATAACCCACTTCACAAAAACATAAGAGCACCTGAGGCCTTTTCACTTCAATCCGACCTATCTCGTTTGGTCTGAAGGAAGCCAGTTTCTAACCAGCTCGTTCTTGTTGTTTTCTTGATCAGTATAAGTACAAACTATCACCTTCAAACCCTTATAACATCAGTCATACATCATGTCATATGATCAGATCCAATCCTACGTTTTCCTACCTGATTATATACTTGATTATGTTGTTGGTGACGATAAGCCTAGAATCGATCCCGACCTTTTCATAACCAAAGCCACCCCCTCCCAAATCGTGGAGGTGATACTAGCATTTTATCCTCATCTCCGATTTACCGAAAACGCACGTCACGATCATGAGCTTCTCTTGAAAACGTTCATCGAAATGGTCGCCCCACGTCTATCTAATTTAGTATCCTCTGTCAATCGCGAAAAGAGCTATGTTCAAGCATTATTCGAAGCCCCCATCTACATACCTTCACAATCTACCAGATGGGTCAACTCCTGTGCGGACATTGATACCAAACGAATTGGGGACTTCGAAGGCTATGTTCTCCAAAACTTCAAGAACGGGAACTATCGTCTTGGAGCCGAAGGACTAGAATTATACTTTCTCACAAAGTACAAGTTTCTGAAGAAAGAGGAGATCGATGAAATCATGTCCGTCGAAACTCAAGCCGCCGAGGCCCTTCACGAGACTTTCCACCTTGTTCAAGATTCCCACGTCTTGATCGCAAGTATCCAGTTTCGTCTGCGTCAGCCTAAACTCTCACGAACGGAACGTGAAGACTTTGAGGAGCAGTTAAAAAGTGCGAATACTTCATTAAAATCGCGTCAGGAGATTTTAAATACCATGGTCCAAGATGTTGGATTCATCACTGCATTTATCAAGCATCATACGTAAGTTCTGGATCATGACAAACACTGCACGATGATTTCTGGTTTACTCGTTACTAACCTTATAAATATTGATTGGTTAGGAATATCCTTGTCGAACATCAACTTGCTCCTTCAACCTGCCCTCCCTGATGCCATATATGGACCCGTTTCAACAATTGAGTCTGAAGGTTGGTCAAGTTTCATTTCATAAATAACCATGATTTTTTGTATTGACATCGTTGATAATTATTGCAGTCACATTGGCCGAAATATGCGCTTCATATTGTCTTCTTACAATTCTGTCCATCTTCTTTGGAATTGAATGAAAAGACAATCTCATCTGTGGTACCTCATAGGATTTTTCATATATGATCAAAGCTATTAGATCAATTGTGCTTTTACAGATTATGTATAAGATTATTTATACACATTCTTGAGTTATGTTAAATGTTTATCTATTTTATTTGGAATCGAAGGATAACTCCATCTATGGAGTGATTGTGATACCTTCTAATGTTTTCATACACGATTAAAGCCATCAGATCATCATCTGCTTCACAGTTATTTATACACCTCATGCAGGTATGTGAGATACCAATCCATACCTACTCCGCTCCAATGAGGTGTCTGACGCAATAAACAGGGTGAGATATCATCAAAAGGACAGTCGCACACGACATTTACAACTCTTGTTGTCAATTCCTCTAGCACCGTTGTATGGAGGATGCTGTTGACTTAAGCCTACTCTTGTAATGTCTCAATCTCGCGGGGATCTGTGCACACTTTTCTTTGACAATTTTCTTCGAAGGGATCCTTATCTATGTAAATATGAAGAGATGATGACAAGTTAGGATGGCATTTGGACCGACGGCAACAGTATACTTGATCTACTCAGAGTCAAACGATAGTACAATGATAACAATAACATGAACTACTTGAAGGCATCAATACATCAATCACTTAAGGAGTTACAATAATACAGTCACATTCTTATAAGATAAATACCAATTTGAAATTGTACGTCCTGAAGTTTGCTGAAATGAGCTGGAAGGTATCCTTGGACTTGAGTAGGTGATGTCAAATTCTTGCTGTTTATTGACTTTCCAATGCTTCAACCCTGGCATGAAGTGCACGAATTGCTGTAATCATCTCTTCCAGGTAGTTGGCTGAGATGATAGTTGAAGTCAGCTATTGAACAAATACTGTTTGCTCTGCATGGCGGTCAAATGTTACGTACTGGTAGTTTGATGTTGAAGGTGTTGCTTTGAATCCAATTCAACAAGATGTCCAAAAATGGAGTCAACTGAGTGTTCCAAGTCAAGGACGGTCCCTTTCAAGTCGGCGACGGTCTCTTTCAAGTGGGTGACGGTCGATGCTTGTGCTAATGTGAAAACAAAGATCACGGTGAGATCTACTAGACGTTGTGACTAACAGAAGGTGATCAACTCACGTTCTACATCATCAACTTTATTGCCTGAGGTACTGGACTGTGCCTCGTAAACAAGATTGGGCTTGCGGTCATCTTGAATGTCAGATTCGGAGATCGATGACACCTATAGATCGAACGGAAGGGAAGGGAAGGAGATGTGGTCAAGGGAATCAGCACCATCCAAGGTGGTAGTTTGAGTGAAAATAATGATCGATACCTATGGGAGGAGCAAAGACTTGATCAGCCAAATTGAAGACTGGAACCGAGATAAGAGAAGATTCCTTCAGAGCACTGACCTTTTCATTCTTAGCCATCCTCAAAGTACCTTGCGTTTCAAGATGATTATCTTGACCTGCTTATTCAGTTGGATCGTACAAATCAGACAACGATGTGAAATACAAAATATCAAGGGTTCATTATAACTTACAAAGTCCTATGCGCTTGGACGGATGCGAAGGAACCAAGTCTTCAGATGCACGACGCTTGCCCGATTGACCCAAGTCTGCGGGTGAAGATACTTGAAGTCGTTGAAGCTGAGGATAACCATGAGAATCACTGGAGGTGACCGCTTGGGGTCCGGAGGCTGGATCAACGAAGCAAATGATATAACGAAGTTGGTCAGAAGGTATTCAAAGCAATTCAATGATGTCGGTCATACATTCATCATGATCAGATTGCTGTGTCTGTACGTTGTGAAGGGAGTCAGATAGACTAGTGTCGTCTGCACTTGCTGAATCCGGGTGATTGAGATGTGAGTCCTCAAGCATATCTTCTGGGTTACTTGGTATAAGTTGTGTGGAAAAATTGACTATAATGTGAGAAAGCGAGTTATAATGATGTTGAGACGTTTGAGAAAAAGGAAGGCTGGTGAGATGAAGTGTATAATCAAGTGGATCGTGAAGGTAGATTGGATGATTGTTTGTATAAGTTATCACAAAGGGTGAGTGTGTTCTTTGATGAACTGATATTTGTAACTCATTTGGTAATTGCTGAGTTGTGGTTGATCGGAGTGCGGAAGCAGGGCGATTAGTGAGATCTTGATTGTAATGAACCATACTTCGAAGTCTTGACATCGAAAGGCTAATGTTTGTGTGATGAAAGGGTTGTTCGTGGATAGGGTGATTGAGAAGGATATTTGCTGTCATTTTAATCGTTTGTTGAAGTTTGGAATTTGTGAGATTTTTTGAGGGAATCAATTCATACGCTTGGATTTTAATTCAGACCTACATTACAGTCCTTTGTATAAAGAAAATGTAGTCAACTCTTGACCAGTGTCTCTGACAAGATCGAACTTCGGTAATCACTTAATTACAAATTTCCGATTTCAGATTGCTCAAGTCGAAAGCTCATTGCTTCCTTTGTTCACAACAGACCGAGACTCAACGCTTGTTCTTGGTCTGCGCTATCTTTCCCCAAGCCTTGGGATGACTACAACAGACCGAGACTCAACACTTACACTTGTTTGCGGTATTTTCTCCAAAGCCTTGGGATGACGATCTGGGCAAGTAATTAGTGAGAAAAAATCCCAGCAACGGTATTCATGTGACGTCAACTCGGTTTCCATGAAAGAGACTCAGAGCTTATCCTTGGATTACTGCCTCTGCTATCCCGTTGATGTGATAACTGATCTATATCATAACATAATTGTCGACAGGCTGTTTTTCCCGGCTTGCTTGTTCGGGCCTTGTTCGGCTAGACCTTCAGAATGTTTGACTCTCTTGATGGTTGATGTTCGCCTATTTCGATATCATCTACTTAATTTAACTGCCTCTATTTCTTTAACTGTCTCTATTTCGATCTTGCTCGCCTGCACACCATAATCATGCCAGCAAAGGGATCCCGCGTCCGGCCGGTGCTTCGCTCATCATCAATCGGTGATCCACCCCTGATAGAACCTCCTAGCACCAGGGGTAAACGTAAACAAAATATTGTGGCAGAAGGTGAAAATAACATTGATATAGTAACTTCAAGCAAGAAAACAAAACTTACTGCAGGTGGGCCAAGCGTTGGCGACTCTAGATTTCCATGCGTTGAAAACTGATTTAGCAAACTTTTTTCTCAAGAAGATCGTGCGAAAGGTCCCGTTGAAGTCGACGTTGGTATTGTTGGAGAAAAAACCTCTCGGCCCCGTCTCCTGGAGCTGCTTGAGAAAAGGATATTGAAAAAGGGAAGAAGACTCACTAGTAAAGCGCCTCAAAAAACTCCCAATCCGGATGAACCAATAGCTGATGTTGAAGGCAAAAGTCTCGATGGTTTGACGTCTGAAGAGGCTGACACATCGGATCCTCAGGAAATAGACTATCATATCTATAGCAACAAAGTTCTGGAGAAGATGCTGCAAGAAGTGGGTTTGGACACGTTTGGAATGGATAAATCGAAACTAGTTGAAAATTGTAAGATCTATCACGAATTGAGTACGTTGGAAGCATTCCTCATAGTCAATTCATTCCAAAAACTGATGTTAGTATTGCGATTTGAGTCATACCTCCCGTAAATTGTGAACCAGAACATCGGGTGGCATCTACGTCAAAAGCTCAAAAGCAATCAGATTCCATTCAAAGGAGTTTCATCTTTTCGACGACATCAAAGGAAGTTCTTGAATGTAAGTTTTGCTTTCCGAACCTCACGTATGCCTCTTGCTAAATTTGTTAGATGTTCTAACAAACTTAGAAAACATTTGTAGGGGGGTCAAAGTACGGAAGAAACGACATTCACGAGCCCTCACAAAAATCTCTACCAAGCTTAGAACACGGAACACTTCTGTACCTTCGACCCCGACCAACAGACCTGTCGCAATCCCATTCAATGCATTCAAAGTCAATAAAGGGGAAAGAGAAAGAGTGCAGAGAGTCTGACAGCGACTATATTCCTGAAGATGAAGAATTGTTCAAGCATCAAGATCTTGAGTTCGAGCAGACTGAAAATCACAGATCACAAGGTATGCAATCTGGTATTGTGTCGGATGACGAAACACTTCCCAAAGGTGTGTTCAAATATTCCGTTCCATTTCACTGGCTTTATTGACTTCTGAGGATCAAGGATTGTTCAATCATCAAGACTTTGAGTTCGAACAGACTGAAAATCGCAGATCAGAAGGTATTCAATCTGGAATGGCTTCGGGGGACGAGGAACTTCCCAAAGGTATGTTCACATATTCTATTACATTTTCCCTGCATCCCTGCATTACTTACTTATACTACATTTCAGAATCTGTGTTGTCTAACAACGAGCTCACAAAGTTATGGAAAGAAACCAAAGTGTCGCTTATCAAGGCGAACAAAAGGATTGAACGGCTTGAAAGCGAAATGAAGAGCTTGTCAGAGGCTGTAAGAACATCTGTTGACAATCGCGATTCAGGCAATATCAACGGTCAGGCACGCGGGGGACGCACGGCCGTAAGTTTTCATTATTTCTCTCTGCACCTTTTGGATTTGAACCAACTTCCTCCTGCGCATATTAGGCACAAATCCGTTTCCATCTTGAAATGATGTTCGGCCTGAAGTCGGAATCTGAGCCACTCCCACCCCCAGCAACTGTCGAAGAGCAGGAAGCATGGAATTGCGAAATAGATTTAGACAGCATAGATATTGACCCAGCACAGCCATCCGAATTTCAGGACCATGGTCCCGGAGTAGACCCTTGTTTCCCGTATCCAAATGGACCTGGACATCAAGAAGCCTCGCCCCAACAACTATCAGTCACGTGGGAACTGATGAAGGCAGCAGGAGTAGAATCTTTTCGCCCGGACTTGAGAGACTCACCAGGCTCGAGACAAAATAAACGTATGTGGGATCTTTCGCAGAGGATTTTCTTTAAACTTGTTGAGTTGGGAGTGTACACTGGCATTTGTCTGGACAAGGACAACATTTCGTACATAAAAAAGTGTTTCTCATCCCACATACAGACCCTGATGAAAAGGTGTGATATTCAGATCTCTGCGTGATATAAGGAAACGCTATATACTGACACATAAACACACATCGATTGTTCTTCAGATACCGTCAGCAGACGTGGGACGAGGAGCAGAAGTTATGTGTAGCTAGAAATGTCAGACGTGCCACACGATTATGCCGTGTAAGTACGATCTCACTCAATATTTTAGATTGCGAAGGTTGTCTTAATTCCATCAAACCTTGACCTTGCAGTTAAGAGCAATGCGGTCCAAAATAGCTCTTGAAGAAAAAACGCTCTGGCCACTTCTATCGGTCATCAAGGTAACCTGTAGCGACGATGAAACTGATACCGAAGAGGGGCAGAATCTCACTCCTGGCAAAGGTTTGATATGTGCTTGTAAGCTCTCTTGGCGTAGCATGGCACTTGAAAGTCTCCTGGTTCGCTTGGAGGCGCGAAAGGGAACACTGGATCAGAGTGTTCCCAAAAAATCGAATTCTCCTCAGCGTGGACGACCATCTCGCCCCCGTATCCGGCGCCATGATGCATCAGAAAGTCTTATTGAAGCACCCGACGGACTACCAAGAGACTGTTATTCACAACACTTTCTCGAACAGCTTGGCTCTAAAGGTCAAGCAATGTTAGGAATCCAACCTGAGATTGGTCTAAGTAGAATCATGATAGCTTTAGATTCAATTTGAAAAAGGGTTATATCTTTCTCTTTGTGTTTTCGCTTTTCCTTGATCTCAAAGCTCAATATTTGTAATTACACAATATCATTTTCTACAATTATCTACTTGAAAAATCTATCTGGCCATAGAAACTAAACCAACAGTAGCCATATTTAATTTTGAATTAATTTCCGCAGGCCTAAACATTACCCATGAACAATGCGCAACAACTTCATCTAATCTAACAATACAGTCTTCTGTTGGACCCCATGCGCGTAAACAAGTTTGGGTGTGGAATCCTTTTGCGTGTCGAAAAGGATTGAATTGTTCTAGAGAAGCAGGAATCCTAGGGAACCTTTGAACATGAATCCAGGTATCGAAAATGTTTTCTGAGCGTGTTGGAGACCGACGATGTATAAAGATTGAAAAGATACGCCCATAAGCCAGAGCGCCAGTTGAGTCCATCTTGAACTGAATGAAACTATCATTCTGACTGCTGCTAAAGGTTGAATATGAAACAGAATTGTGCATGATCCTATTATAGAAAAATGCGTGGGGATGAAGTGGTTCGTATGCCAGTGCATCATCCTCTGAAAGTACACACAACTTGTCAGGAACCATCCATTGGTATTGAACATCTTCACTATTTAAGCGTTCCTCCAACCTTTTGAGTATATCAGCTCTGATGGGTTGCATATTTGAGTTTGAAAGGCGCTTTGGAGTAGGTTCCATAGTCTCATACAAAGAGCGTAATCGAGGAAGATAGGGCTTGAGTGCATCCGGAACTTTTTTGTTTTCCAGAAGCGCAGCAAGATTCCCAGCTCACGAGAAATGCTTGAGGAATGTTATTGGTAGCTCACCTAATGACATAAGAACTCATGTAATTAGCTCATTATAACTTGTCTTTAGCACAGAAAACTCACTGATATGATTGTTGTGGCAGCCTTTCAAAATGCTCCCCATTAATCTTTCAAAAAAGAAAGACCACCAAGTGCGCACAGGGCCAAACTCTTCAAGTAATTCAGTCATATGGAGAGCCATGTGATGGTTTGGAGCCAAACCACAATGCTGAAATAATTCAACGGATCCTTCAAGGTATTTATGAATATGATGTTCGTAGCTTTTAATGTGATTTGATGTCATTTCGCGTTTAAGAGCAACGTTGACAAGTGACACTAGGTGTAGAAAGTTCTGGAGGAGAGACATCTTCACATTTCCTTGATCCGCCCACATTGGTACAAGTATGAGTGGCAATTGGATTTCAAAAAGATTTCTCCATTCGTCCGCCTTAAGCTTTCCAAATGACGCTTTTCCAAGCACGGGAAGAGCACACTTGATCCACGTAGGGATATGGATATGCTGAAGTCGGCGATTGATCTTTGCAAGCATTGCAGCGTCGAAGATTATCTCTTCAAAAGGAGGAGCATCCCATTTCCCGTTCCATCCAGAATCGTCCAGAGGGTTGAAGTCTTCATCACTGGGAGATGTACTTTCACCAAACGAAGTTTCACCAATGTTACCGCCATCTTCATCTTGATTGTTGTGTTCAGTTTCAGCGCCTACTTCTTCTTGTACTGGACTTCTTTCTCGGAGCTTCTGTGCTTCAGCATGTTCATTGAAAAGATCACGAAGCTCCACGTTTGTTATAGGATCCAGTCCTTCGTTGGTGTTGTCCTCGTCTTTCATGGCCCAAAATCTTCGAACATGCCACGCCAGAAGACCAAGCAAAAGGTTATGCATAGAATCAACTACATGATAATCTACGATGTTCCAATATTCAAGTTCAACTAATACTGAGTAACGGACACCGTGGGTCTTGAAGATGTTTTCCCGTTCCTTAACAGTTTTTGCATCACGAGCCTGAAATGCCCACACTTTGTGCTGAGCACATGTACGTACTGACCATTCGGTTTTGTCTAGATTGTTGATTTCTTTCTTAGTGATGAGACATTTGGAGCAAAAGAATGTGGCTGTCGCGCTTGGAAATCCCAGTGAGCGTCTGAGAGCTGGTATATCGGCTATAAATGGAAGCAGTGCAGCACGAACCAGACGCCCTGATTTGTACATATGAGTTCGCGAAAGTAAGAGGCCAGGGTTCCATAGTGATTGAAGCTCATTCACAACTGGGCGTAGAATCCAGTTCATTTGCTCTAAAGAGGGTTCCGAAGGTCCGGGTGCAATACCAACTACAAAGACATTCTCAGGTCGGTGGCGAATCTCTACAGGAAGTGTCAGACAAACCATGACAATAAAAGTTATGGATGCGTGATGGCCACTGGTTTTATTTCCGTAAGGATTGATTGCATCAACAAACATCCCAAATGTCAAATGCCCACTTGTTGCAGTGAATTGCTTTCCATCTGGACCTTTGAAGTTCTTCCAGATTTTTGATTCGTGGATGTCACTTATGGGCTTATTCTGATTAAATGGCTTGTTGGACTCGACCAACGACTTGTCTAGTAATGACTCGATTTCAGGACGAGAGAGTAGACGCGCAATCCATTCTGAAAGACTTTGGAATGCATATTTTCGTACAGGAACCGATTTTCCTCGTGATATTTTTGTTAGTAGCTGACCGCAAGTTTTTTGTGAAAACTTGGAGATGTCCGGTAGATATTCTTGAGCTGGAGAAGTGGTCTGAGTATCAGTGTTCGACTGCTCTGGTGGTCCGCCAGGAATTTGAGAAACTTGATGGGTACAATTTCTCGGTGTACGTTCTAGGGGGTATAGCGCGAAACACTGTTGACAACAATTCATCTCGATTAAATGAGGATCAATCCTCAACCACGAGATTACTGTTGTGATTGTTTTGGGGATCCGGGACAAATTTGATATATCTAACTGTTGGAGGTAATACATGATGAATCAATGTTATCAGATACTACGTAGAGGAGTTATGATTCTGTCTGTTTCTATGTCTGATCATCCTGCGTGATGCTTAATTTGTTTTCTATTTTTTCTATCGTTGTCTTGACTGATCATCCTGCGTAACACTCTTATGTGTTCTTTCTGATTTATTTGATTATCATGTCTGCGTGTTCTTAACTCTCGTCTCTCATCTGGTTATTTCCTTTACTATAAAGTTACCTATGTGTCTGCACCAAGATAGAACTTCATCCTTTCGAAGCTCTATCTTTTTGGATCACAAACTTACTATTGACGTTTGTTGATTCGTGTACGACTCATAGGTATGATATAATTTCTCTCTTTTATCTTAGTTCTATTTTCTTTACTTTACTTGTACTCGTGCATTGTGTGAAAAATAATA
>MWRL01007238.1:0-11740 GCA_002157085.1 Melampsora occidentalis | reverse complement strand
AGATCTAGCCTAGAGCTCGCTTTTGACTCACTTTCTAGGGTGTAGTCGCGAGGATGGACATCGATGCTGGGAAAATGTATCAATCTGAACCTCCTTTTATACCCTGGCGGAAGTTGTTTTTGGTCCTCTCTCCCCAAATACCGCTTCCGTCTCAATGTTTTATCATGTTACATTCATTTTTGATCATTACTTATTGTGTCCTCTCGCCCAGTACCGATTGCGTCCAACAGCATGATGATACGTTATTTCTCATAGTGCTCTCAATTCCGCATCCGCTCACTATGCTTAACATCGATTGCCCAGTTTGAAAAGTTGTTAGCAGTGTCAACACATCAATAGTAATTTTCATTTGTCTCCTCTCGCCCACTACCGATTGCGTCCAATAGCATGATGGTACGTTATTTCCTCTCAATTCCGGATCCGTTCACTATGATTAACATCCCCCGTCCAGTTTGAAAGGTCGTTAGCAGTGTCTACACATCAATAGTAATTGAATCTCGACGGGTGCTGTTTCCGTCTAATACTTTTATAATACGTTCTTTGTAACCCTCTCAACGCCGCATCCGTTGAATATGCATAATAATTGTAATAGTTCAATTTGAAACGTTGTTAGCAGTCTCAACATATCTTCAGCCAGTAATTGATTATGATATATGCATATGTATGGATTTTCCTATTCCATACATGTATGTCTTCTTTCCTTACCTGGTTCGGTCATCCAGTCGGTCCACGTTGCGTACAATCCGGCTACCACTGTGTAATCAATGTAGCCCTAAAGATTTCTTTTTTAATGCTATGTTGTTTTATTTCTACACTTGCCTGGTGCGGTAATGCACTCATACGGATCATTATGGCAAAATCCATTTTTAAATGAGTGTTGATTTATTATTGGCCCATACCTCCTGACGGTATATTTCCTTATATGTCCTATCCACTAATTACTTATCCTCAGGCGGTTGTTCTGGTTTACTGTAATAGTACTTCCATTTCCGTCTAAAATGAATAACTCGACTTCTATTACTCAGTTTTTTTTCCTAACTCTGCAGCTCAACTCCGTCAGCCTCAGTTATCCGTATGCAGTTCTACGTCCTGGTGCACTATACCTGGTGCACTACAACTATACCGCTCTTAAAACTAAACTACATCAATGTGGTTCACGTATATCCATCCCAATCTTGTTCATCCTAATACGCCGATCCATGTACGGGACGTCTTTCCTTTTGCGACGCACATCAATCAAACCCATTCCGTCATCTGTTAACACCCCTAATGGTAAAGCTTTTCGATGTGATAATTCTTCACTTGGTGCCGCTGAGTCCCTGTTTTCAATAGCTATATATTTCATCCCCTCCATACAAATCGGTCTCCAAGAATCCAAACTCAAATTGGACCAAACCGCTATACAATATTAGTTTCAACACCTCTACTAAGGTCGACCCCTCTACCTCCAATTGAATTTTCTTTAATCAATACACTCTCACTCATCATTTAGTGTTGGATTCACAATTTCACACCGTATGTTTTTATTAATTCATCGTATTTGGTCATTGGATCCTGACGCATCATTTCGTTCAATTGGTACAGATGATTCATCTTTCAAATCGGACTTCAAGTGAAACGAAACCTTTCAAACGCGATACAAGGTGTTCACGATTCATTGCAATAAGGCGTGGAAACCATCTAAATCCCAGGTTTCCGATATATGTTAATACATTTTTGTAAGTTTATGGTGTCTCTCCCTTCGTCATTCGTTTCTGATGTTGGTTTCTTGCCTAAAAATTAAACAGAAGCAAAGTGGGACGCGGCACCTTTGAAGTCCACGGTTTTCAAGGTGTTTTCTCACTTATACATTGGGCTGCGCTCAACCCTCAAGTTGCTCATACTATCACGTCGTTGATTGTTCAAAACGTGACTCAATCGGAGTGGCATCATCTGGAAACCTTCTTTAAACAAGCTCACCACCTTGGACCTGGTTTGAACTCTTTGAAGCATGTTACTATCACCAACCGTAGCGGTCCTGAGTTCCGGGAATTATTCATCACACATTGATATACAATGATGTTATAAAATTTTATGTATATACAGTCAATTCAAGACAAATAATGCTCCCCTGTCCTTGACAGTTCTCAACCTTGTTTAGCAATCAAATGAACGTACAACCTCTTTTGTAAATGATTTTATAATAAAGCTATTAACCTCTTTGTCATTCACAATGTCTTAACCTAAACATATAAAATTATACATCACTTTTGTAAAATTGTTTATGTAATACGTCTAGAAATAATTGTAACAACCAAAGGATCTGTTTTAAAAGCTCTGTATAGTTGAATCACATTGATCAGCTAACCCTTTAAATAATCTTATGATCGCTGTCTCAATCTTACCGTTGTCTATCCATGTCTTGAACCCAAGACGCTCTCAATCAATTCTTCTTGCACTATGTTCTCCCCCTTTATTCTCGCTTGCCAGTCTCGAAGTTGTCCTTCGCGTCTTCGATCTAGCACTACACACCAAGTATCTATCCCCTCAAACGTGGACGTTAGGTTCAAACAATTTCTAGCTTAGTCATCACTTACTTTCGGGTGAGTCTAACCTTAAACCGTATTGAATATCCGTCAAGACGCAGTACAATTCTCCTTCGACTGACTCCTCAATGCGGAACGCGTATGGACCGTACAAGTGTACTCTTTCTTCCCTGCCGGTGTGGTAAATCAATGTATTGATTCCTTCAGCTCCTAAGACGTGCAATTATACAAGGAGCGATGTAAGCATGTTTGTGTATAACTTAGAATGTGATGTTGAAACACGCAATTATAGAAGATAATTTACTGTCATGAAAACGGTCTCTTATCTGAACTATAAGTCGAAGCCAGCCGATTGGAAGCCGCATAGTTGAACTGGACATGATTATTTGTGAAAAGGTGTTGTATACGATGAAGATCAAAGTTAAATATCTTCTATGCTAAAGTTTCGCTCAAACTATGCCTATTAAGAACTTTTAAAATACAGTGGAGCTTATGACTAATTATAATTCGTTCCCTGCACTGTGTTTTGTTATTTTAACACACCTTACTTTAGCTCTTATGTCATGCACTCCGCTTTTGTAGCCGTATTGGGCCAGGGGTTTCATTATAGGCATCAATCAGCTGCCTCTTATCTTAAATGACAATAGCCTACAATCGTTTCTGCAATTAGTCTCAATGTATTTCATTAATGTGAGCTATCGTTTGACATACCTTCTCAAGTGATCGACTATTTTCCTGTCTTTCTACGTAGGCATGTTATTGTTCATTGCAACTTACGGCTCCCCTGGTTTGGTTCAGACCATTCCCACTCATCGGCGATCTCAACAATATCAGAAAACGGTCATCCAGATGAAGTCATTCCATATGTTTCCAAGTTAAGCTGAAGTCTTTCATTCACTCTACAAAATTCTCAAGTCAACAAATATCAAATCATGTCGAGTGAAGATTTTTCCTGGCCTCTCAGGTACGTGCAGAGATTCAAACAAAACGAGTGTTTCATCTTAGGTATGGTGCGTCTGCATCTAAATCCCTTTTGAGACTATAGTCTATATGTTAAGAATGAGTAAACTGGACAATTTGAAAGATAATCTCACTACATGCGCATGTAGTCACATAGAAGAAATCTAGGTCAACCTAACATGAAAGAAATTTTAATTCAAAAGTCTTTGCATACATTCACGCGTGACAATCTTTTCCTCTAAAAAAAGAACATTGGAAGTACGCTTGAATTTTTCGCCTGATTCATTTTCTCCTTCTATTATTAATTTGTATTGACCTGATTTAGTAATAGAAAGACTTTATTTTATATTCTGTCCATTTGCAAATGCTTTGATTGAATAGAGGCTTGATGAAATTAGCTTACCATCATCATTCGTTTGTGTGGAGTCGAGCTCCAAGCAATTAAAGATGCACCTGGCGTTGGCGGTATTCGCATTGACTATTCGGTAAGTTAGGTTGTTAAATACATGAACTCTAACAGAGTTTCCATTTCCGTACACTAAAGTACTTTCTCCAATGGTACCTGAGACAATACATTCGTAAGTTTTGATTAGGTCAGATTTACATTGGACGTGACGTACAATGATCAAATTGTTGAATTATGCGCCGCGCAACCTCAATCCCTTTCGCTTTGATTTCGGGTGATGAAGACCTTCGATACCACGTATACACTGGCATTGAGCAATCTTTCAAGTTAAGTGAAGATCAATTTATTATGCGTTCAAAATGGTTTATGTCTTTGAGGATTCATTATGCTGTTTATATCCTAATTTCTAAAGAGCAACTCCCGACAGACCGCCATAGAATTCTATCTCTTTACAAATATTCTAAATATGAATTGCGTTACATCCTATCTACGTTAGTGAACTTCTAACTCTTTGTTACTAACATGATAGGCTATCTTGCATGCACCCTTGATCAATTATACATTGGCGCTGTGAGGTACCGCACAGTATTCAGTCATTCCTCTAGAGTAATAGTAAGTTTTTTTAAGACCGTAGACATTAAACTTTTAGTATGAATAGTAACTCGACTGTAATGTCAACTGTATCGCAGTACAAAATTCACATATTCTCCCATCTAAGCAAGTTGTGAATTCTATCTTTACGTATATTGTCCAAAATAGGAAAAGTTATTTTCTCTGAACCTACTATTCACATCTTCTATCCATCAGAGTTCAATCCTTCTCTGCGTGATTTGCAGCTCTATATGCGTATATTCACTACGCAACAAAATTCCTTAACATGACAGGCGGTACTTCCAATGGCGCAACCCATTGTCAAGTATCACATCCCGTTCTACGATGTAAGTCAGTCTTATCCGCTCACCCTTGGCGTGATGTATGTTTCTCTCCTTCCAATCAAATATATCACATTTTCGTTGGACTATCTATGATCTCTTACTCAGATGATTACAGTGATATTCTATGTCAAAATGTAACACTTTTCAAGAACGCTAACTATCCTTGCCGATATGCTGATTATGGTTAACATGTCCATTGATTATTACTTCTATTGACGCTTACATATGTGTTGCGATGAGAACTCCGTCGGCTATAAAAACTCCCTACACATTCATGCTTTTTAATTTCTCCACCTCGCATTGTGTTTAGAATCGATCGTGCTCAAGACCTATCAACTCCCCTTATACCCTCTTATATCTTCCTTTTAAATTAAATTTTAAATAAATACCCTCTTATATCTTCCTTTTAAATTTTAAATTTAAATTTTAAATTATAAATAAACCCTATCACTTCGATTGAAACCACGTGGAATCATCTTTATACCTTGCCTATATCCATTAAGGTTACTAGAATACCAGTGTTGATCGTTTTTCACCGCCTCATAATACTGCAACTTTAATTGTACTCAAATCACTTGGGATCCTCATTGCGATCACAATCGTTGTCAGTACCATCCCTTCAAATACAGTGTTCGCATGACAATTAAACCTATACTAACCTTATGGTCAAATCAAATCTTCGATTATTTTATTTTCAGTTTAACACCAAAATCTCCGTCACAAGTACCTCTCAACCTTCACAGGTTTGTAAACCTCCAACTAAGCTTATATATTCTCTTAAATCTCGGATTAACTCTTAATCTCAAATTCGTTGTTGTTCAGGACTGCACATTATCTCGACACCCTGCAAACCCAGTAAGAATTCAATAAATCTTCAAATATTCTTAATTTTTGTAATTGCCATGGCCTGATCATTTCTATTGTTTCTGGTTGACTCTATGTTTTGTCCTCTTAGATGTCCTCATACTCACCTTCCGCTCCCCGATCTCCAAATCGATACACAAAAGCTGGTAACATTAATGGACCAAAAAAACGCAATCATCCATTCATCATATCATCATTATTTGATGTGTTTGAAAATGTGAGGTTTTCTACCGTCTAATTTTTTGTGCTGTGCTAACTTCATTGGTTCGAACAGGTTGGTCCTGAGGTTGCCGGAATGTATGGATTGTGTCACTCTCATACAACTATTGTCACACGAAACGACAGCGGAGAGTCAGTGGAGTGGGTGATTAAAACTGTAGCATATGGTGGAACCGACATTGTCCTCGATGTCGATGGCGTTTATTACCTCAAGGGACGGCTTTTGGCATTGAACGTCAAGGAAACTCAAAAATTTCTTTATGAACCTGACTTTCAACTTTTAGCCAATACTTCAGAGAATCTCCAGTGCAACTTAGCTAATGCGGTCAGCGTGACTGGCCTTGGGATAATCGTATCTCGCAATTCAGAACAAGTCGAACCTGGAAAGGAGAACATAATCCTGGTCGTCAAGCATTCCGACTACAATCCGGATGTCAGTTTCATGTGTTTCATTGTTATGTTGCCATTGCTGAAATTTCTTTCTCCTTAGATACAAAACCAAAGTGTATTCGAAGTTGAGTACAGATCGATGTGGTCAAAATTAATGGAAAAATTACAACCTTTAATGACCGTTGGCCGAGAAGTCATGATCACGGGTCATATCGTTGGGCGTAACGAGGAAAGGCATATGTGGATTGTACAGGTGAAATAACTTTATCTTATCTTCCTCTCTAAGTTAGCTGACCCTCCCCTCAAAGATGACTGGTGTCAGCCTTACTTCTGGCTCTGAGACCGTTACTCCTACTGTCCCTTCAGAAGATGGCGCGACCCTCTCTACACCACGCGGTCGTGCGCGGGCGAAGATGTAAGCCTGTTTGCTTATCTTCTGTGTTCAAACTTATGATTTACAGTGTCTTTTGCATTCCAGGATCTTCACCGATTCTGAGACTCCTCAACCAACTGCCTCTGGGTCCGGTATTCCAACTGCAGCCGATCTTGAATCTGAGGCTACTTCAGCTAAAGGGAAAGCGAAGGTGACGGTGAAGCCTTCATCCTCCAGATCCCCTAACAAGAGGTCTAAAGGTAACGGATCGGATGTGGATATATAAACCTTCATCATTGTCTAAGACTGTGACAAGTGTGACACCTAAATCTTCAGTAATGGAACGAAATTCTACTCTAATTATTTCCTAAAACCTCTCACAAGACCTCTTTATGTGAGGACGGGTATTCAACAGTTTCTCTCAGTTATTCGTCCATCATTCCTTGCCTTTTATACAATTTTCTACATTTAAACAAACTACATTATTTCTTGTATCAAAACAACCTATATGTTGCGTTGTTTCTTTTATTATGACATTCTATTATCAAATGAAGCTCTATTCTCCCAAACCCAACTGCACCACTCGCCCCAATTGGCAGCAGCATGCGTTTTCATGCATTCCACTATAAGCGATTTTGTTTTAAAGTTCTGCGAAGAATCGAGTATGGCGTTAGTGTCTCACTACCCAACTTAGTCTCCGCCCCGGTTATACAAATGATAAAGTTGACTTCTTGCCGATTTTCTGGATTTTATTACTATGGGCAATCTGAAACTTCGCATGTTATTTTTTTTTCAATGAACACCTTACTTAAATGTGCGGTGGCGTTTATGCGCCTAATTTTATGTAGGTATAGAGCGGCGTCTGGATCTCCCATCTACCTTCGTGTTTTAACAAACAAAGTTTAACTTCTACTCTACTCAAGGGCAAATAGATTCATACCGTGATTTACGTATCAATCTATCCCTAACACCCTCCAATCAACAATCTCCGTCAACGGAGCTGATGATATTGGTTCGCGTTCTTAACCTCATAAGCCTTGCAACCCAATTATATCTCAATAGAAGAATAGAAGAATTTTTCTCTGTTCAACGTTTGATTTACTTATTCCAAAATTCAGCAAGAGTGAACGTCGAAACATCGATTTTATTGTTGTTGTTTCATTATTATGTCAATCTCTATAGGTCCTGCTTCTACCTCACCGTCAGAAAACAATGAACGTTCTTTATTACTTCGTTTTCCACGGCAACTACCTCATGACCTTGGGCCTGCCATCAAAACATGTCAACATTGTGGCGCGTTACGCTGGCCTCAAGAAAGAACTCTATCTGAAGCTAAAAAAAATAGCAATGTTTTCTCTAATTGTTGTAAACAAGGCGATGTAACCTTACCCTTGGCTTATTTTGAAGGAGAGACCCTCCCTCCTCCTCTGTTGGCATTATATACGACTCAGAGTGAAGGTAAGTCAATATGGCCACTTCTTACGTGGTATAAGTATTAATATCTCTCACGTAGACGCGGAAGACTTCCAGAAGGATATCACAGTTTATAACAACCTTCTGTCGTTTGCCTCCATGGGAGCTTATATCGACAACTCCGTTAACGGTCAAAAAGGCGTTTATACTTTTCGGGTACACCGCCAGCTTACTCATAATATAGGCTCTCTATTACCCCTTGACGGTGAGGAACCGTGCTTTGCACAGATTTTCATTGTTGGCGATGGCGGTGAAGATGAAGTAAACATCCGCGCAAGTAAAGTTCATAAAGACAAGAAAATATCAAAACCTTTGTTGGCTAAACTACAGAGAATCATCAATAAAGTTAATCCTTATGCAGTTTTCTTAAAGAATGCATCAGCTGAAATTATGTCAAACACTAATACTCAAGTACTTTTAAAGTCTTTAGCACCTGGACAGCGTGAAATGAAAACTTACAACAAGCCTAGACCTCAAGATGTAGCAGCTTTAGTGTACGGTACTGGAGAAATCGAACGGAAGCCTAGAGACGTTTTACTTCGGTACAAAGATGGACGACTTGAGCATGTCACCGATCTGCATTCCGGATATCTCAGTGTGAGGTATCCATTGATGCTGCCATTTGGATCCCAACAGTGGGATGGCAATTTCGTTTCACCTACAGCTGGCACAAATCCAAATTGTAAGTCAATCCTTTTCTTATTGTTATTGAATGGTTTTCTTAGGATGTTTTCAATTAGGTAAACGTGAAGAATACAACGTTACGGAGCTTCAATGGGCTGCTTATTTGCTTTTTGAACGCGAGAAGTTATTTTCGCCTTTCATCCATGGACGACACCTTTCTCAACAGTTTATCGTAGACCTCTACTTGTGCGTTGAAAGAAATAATCTCCGCTTCATACGTAAGAATCAAAGGACAATCAGAGCAGAATCTTACCAAGGTTTACGAGAAGCATATAACGATCCCACTAATCCCACCGGCCGACAAATCATCCTTCCTTCGAGTTTTCCGGCTGGGCCTAGACATATGAATCAATTGTATCATGATGCCATGGCGCTTGTACGTGAGCTTGGAAATCCGTCTCTTTTTATTACTATGACTACCAATCCAGATTGGAAAGAAATTCAAAACGAGCTACGATACGGCGAAACCGCACAAGATAGGCCTGACTTAGTCGCCAGAGTTTTCCACCCCAAACTTGATCAATTAATGTACGAATTGCAAAAGAATCATCGACTTGGAGTCGTTGTCTCTCATTTGATGGTTGTAGAATTCCAGAAGCGAGGTTTACCGCATGCTCACATACTTTGTATTTTGGACGAAGCGACCAAGCCGAAGATTGCAAGCCAGATTGACACAATTGTTAGTGCTGTGTTGCCCGATGAAGAAAAGGAAGAACATCTCTTTAACTTGGTGACAACTCATATGCTCCATGGTCCATGTCACAAGCTTCCGTGCTGGCAAGACGGCAAATGTAAGGCCAAGTTTCCGAAACAGTTTGCAAATGAAACCTCCATATCAGATGAAGAATATTACAACTATTATCGACCAGATGATGGTCGTATCTTCAAGAAAGGCCCGTATAAATTTAGTAACGCCAACGTAGTTCCTTACAATAAATTTCTCCTCTTACTTTTTGAATGTCATATAAATGTTGAAGTTCCGATTGGGACGCGGCCTGTCAGATATCTCTATAAGTACTTGACGAAGGGTCATGACAGGACACGTATTCAAATTCAAATTCAAGTGAGTATCTGAATCAGTTACCCATTTTAAACAAGATTCCTAACGTTGTACTGTTCCAGAATCGCAACGGAACAAACGATGATGTAACCGACGAAATCCTTGAATTCCAAGAATACAGATACATCAGTGCTCCTGAATGTATGTTATCCCTTTACTCATATTCATCGAATGAAGGCTGAACACAATTCCCATAGGCGCATATCGTCTATTTCAATTTGAAATGAATAGCAGGTCTCCTTTCGTCGTAAGACTTAACGTTCATTTGGAAGGTGCTCAATACGTTTATTTCATGAACGAAGAAATTGCTCAACAACACGTAATGATCGGACCTCCTCCCCGCTCCACTCTTACTGAATATTTCCGACTATGTGCAGAAGATTGTGAAGGGATTGGTGGAGTCAGAGCACGCGACGTGTATTATGTCGATATCGTAAAATACTTTAGATGGGACAATAAACAATTTAAAAAAAGAAAAAATATTTTAGCAGCTGTTGGTCGTATACACTTTGCGAACGTTACCGACGGCGAACGATATTTTCTACGATTGTTATTGTGTAACGTGAAAGGCCCAAGATCCTTTGAAGACCTTCGGACCGTGCGAGGAGTAGTGTGTTCATCTTTCAGGGAGGCAGCAGATAGGTTAGGTTTGTTAGCGTCTGATAAACACCACGAAGCAGCACTTCGAGAAGCATCTCTCTGGGCATCCGCAGCACAAATGCGACAACTACTTGGATTGATTTTGGTTTATGGTGAAGTTGCGGCACCTGATGATTTGTGGAATAACTTTAAGGAATTTTTTATTGAGGATGTTGAGCGTTTGTTACTAAAACTTAACCCTAGAGTAACAATTTCTGAAGAGATGAAATACGGCTATGCGATGAAGATCTTTAATCACTTTCTCAAAGACATGGGTCAAGATGTGTCTTTGGTTGGATTTAACCGTGATTTAGTACAATCGATGTACATTGAACCTCTTACTATGTATTCTCCTACAATTCCCACGATTTCTGATCAACTTCTAAGCATTGATGAATTTGATAAGCGCCAACCTACCTTGAATCAAGAACAAGCTGAATTCGTAAATTATGTTATTGATGGTCATACTAACTGCCGACAAATAGTTTGTTTCTTAGATGGTCCTGGCGGAACTGGCAAAACTTATACTTTAAATACCGTTCTACACTATTTCTATGCTCAAGGCTTATTCCCCATCGCCGTGGCATCGTCTGGCGTGGCTGCGATACTCCTCAAGAACGGGTTAACAGCACATTCAGCCTTCAACATTCCAATCCCCATTGACGAGGATAGTAGTTGTGATTTGAGCGGTGGAGATAATAAAAGTAAAGCTATCCTCAACGCACCAATTATTATCTGGGACGAAGTTTCAATGCAACATCGTCATGCCGTGGAAGCGGTGGACCGTGCTCTGCAAAATATATGTCGATCACGTCATCCGTTCGGAGGTTTAAGTGTAATCTTCTCGGGCGACTTCCGTCAGACTCTGCCCATCGTTCCCCATGGAAGTATATGGGATCAAAAAGACGCATGTATTAGTCGATCCTATGTATGGAAATTGGTTCGACATTTCAAGTTAACTGAGAACTTAAGACTTACCACCACAAACCTACCGCCTCAACATCCAACTTTATTATTTGGGAAGTGGTTGCTGGAACTAGGCGAAGGAAAGTTGCAGTCGAAAGACTCGCAAGTCATACCCATCAAACACATCAAATGCGACTTACTTAGAGATTTTTCATCATTACCTTATAATTTAATTGATTGGTTATACAACGATTTAGATCGTGTAATTCGTTCAGACAATGAAGATGCTATGGTCGACTATTACGA
>KZ143194.1:0-10898 GCA_002157085.1 Melampsora occidentalis | reverse complement strand
CGGCTTGCTGATGTAAATGATAGGCCGATTTGGCCTCTTGCTCGATTGCGCTAACTGTACCAAGTTCGGGAGAGGGCTTTGGTGAGGCCTGGTTCGATTGATAGTCTAAGAACATGGCTTTGGCAACAAGGACTAGAATGTGGATGGTGTGTGGCAAGAGAAGTGCAGGACCTTAGAGAGATGGGTGAGTTTTGTATTCGACGGACGCTCTACCTAAATCTTTTTGACGTTGTTGAATAGGCGTGCAGATGATCCGGTCTCACTATATATTTAACACAAAACACACTTTTTGGCCTTATACTTGAGACTTGGTTATCATTATGATCATTCTCAAAATTTTTCACGCAAACCAACGCTTATCGGCATAAGCGAGCATCCGAGCGGCAGCGCATGGTTCGGAGCGAAGCATCGTCCTTGGTTCACGAAACAAAGCATTTTCATAACGCGCCGCCTGCCTGTAAATATAGTGTAAGAATCAGGTTCACGGCTGTTCAAAGTTGGCGAGAACTGATCAAGGACGTGTGCCCACAGTGATACAAACGGACGCTGGCCCATAGTGATCGCGGGTACGGCTCGTTCTGGCAGGAGGAATGCTCGTTACGGAAATTAACAAAGACGATAAATCAACTTCGCTTGATCTCGAGGCGGCTCGACCGATTCTGAGGATCATTATCAAGCGATCAACCCAGGTGAACGCATGTCTCGATTTCTCCGTTCAACCTTAGGAGCAATCTACGAATCAAGATTGTCCTGGAGCCAATCGCGAGTGAAACGAGGGCGGCGATGATCTCGCCTGGGAACCTGGAACGAGTGTCGCTTTTGTTGCAGTTGGGCAATTTGGCGTTGCAAACAAGACTTAGCAGGCGAATTCGGCTCGGGCAAATGGAAAAATTGTGTGGCATCTACATTGGAATGTTCCAACTCTTGGAGGACAAATCATTCCTGCAACTGAGATTGATCGTCCGAATACCGAGGGCAGTAACAACATCCTACTGTGGTTGGCCACCTAGATTGTCGGACTGTACCTGGATCTTGTTTCCTTGTTTTGAAGCGAATCACTCCACATACGACTGTTTTTTCCGGGGTGTACGTGCCAGTTCGACAAACATAGCCTAACCTCTAATCGTTTTTCTACGCATACCAAAGATACTGATGTGTCATGCCAACATCTCTTTGAATTCAATCAAACTTTCTTCACAATAACTTCGTCAGCATGCCACCCCGACGAGCAATGCGCAGGCAAAATCATGGGCTCGCAATCCGTGCAGAGGAATTTGGCTCTGAAGCGAACCTTCTCCATCATTTTCGAGGTGAAATTCCTTTTAGTCTTGGACCTCAAAACGATCAATGCACAGGGTGTGACGCTTTTCGATGGCGGGCGGAGCGCAGGGTCAAGGATGCGAACCGGCTTAGCACAACCTTCGGCAATTGCTGCAATCACGGGCAGGTTGATTTGCCCTTGAAATACTTTGCCCAAGACGTTGGCGAGCAGATTCCGGATTTCTATAAGGAGCTGCTGAGAGGCAATGACCAGAGTTAGTGCTTTTTTTTAGGAACCAATGGACGGTAGTAAACTAATATCAATCGCAGGATGCATAGACTTTAGGGACGACATTCAAAAATACAACAATGGCCTATCATTCACTTCACTGGGTGCCCAGATAGATCCTAGCGTTTTGGGACAACGGGGGCACTCGATCTTTCGAATAAACGGACAAATGTGCCATTTAATGGGGTCTTTGATGCCGATGCCCAACAGTCACCCTGGCTTTGCGCAAATATACATTTACGGTGACGGTGGCGAACAGGAAGCGCGCCTGCGGATTGAAAGGACAAGGGTACAGCGACTGGATCCCGCAATTATGTTACAACTTCAGGAGTTCATGTATCAAGAAAACCCTTACGCTCAATTGTTCCGGTCAGCGGCCTCGATTTGCGATCCAGCAGGGCCTGTGCGAACTTTGCGATTGAACACACTTACCGTGCCTGGTACGGACCACCGACGCTACAACCGGCCCACGGCGAATGAGGTGGCTGCTATAATCGAGGGCGATGGCGAAGTTGGAAGGCTTGGACGTGATATTGTCCTGAGACGACAATCAGGGCTGATAGAGGCAATTTCGGAGCTGCACACTGCGTACTTCGCCCTCCGATACCCGCTTTTGTTTCCCTATGGGTCTCAGTTATGGCATGATACTTTCACAAATCCTACGGAGGAGAGTGAGTGGAGTTTTCTTTCGCTCTTGATGAGCGTGTACTGATACATTGTTTCTGCGAATCAGACCCAGATGGCACGGTGACCTGCCTCAAGTGGTTCGCATACCTACTATTCAAACGACCGAACTTTTCCGTGATCCTTGCGTCAGGTCGCCTCCTCCAAGAATTTGCCGTCGACATGTACGTATGCGTCGAGCATGCTCGGTTAAATTTCATTCGCTTCCATCAGAAGGAACTTAGAGCAGAACTGTACAGCGGGGTAGTGGAGGCACTTGGGAACGAGGCAGAGGACGAGGTGGTGGGTCGTAGGGTCGTCCTGCCTTCAACCTTTATTGGTGGTCCAAGAAATATGCAAGCCTTATATCAAGATGCGATGGCCCTGGTAGCTGAATTTGGCCATCCCAGTTTGTTTATTACAATGACGGCGAATCCTCAGTGGAATGAAATTACTGAAGCGCTTGAAGACCAGCAAACGGCGGAAGACCGACCAGATCTTGTAGCACGGGCTTTCCATCTACGATTCCACGCAATGCTGACTGATGTCACCAAATGGGGACGGCTGGGAGTATTTAAGGCCTATGTCTATTCGATTGAATTCCAGAAAAGAGGTCTACCACACGCCCATTTGATTCTCTTCTTGGATCACGATTCAAGGCCTACGAGCCCTGAGTCTGTAGACTGTCTCATCTCAGCCCAGCTTCCGGATCCTGAAATTGAACCGGAGTTGTTTCGGCTGGTGACTCATCACATGTTGCATGGACCTTGTCAGAACTATAAGTGTTGGAATGGTACCGAATGCAAGATTGGATATCCCAAGGCGTTTTGTGAATCAACGAGCTTACCGAACGACAAGTATCCTACCTATAAACGGCCGAACAATGGTCGATTCTCGATCAATGGCGGNTGTAGTTCCGTACAACCGATTTTTGTTGTTGAAGTACCAATGCCACATGAACGTGGAGGTCGCGGCAAGCATTAGGGCAGTCAAGTATCTATTTAAGTATATCTTGAAGGGTCACGACAGAACTATGGCTAATGTTGAGGACCAAAACGGAGCAGATGAGGTTTTAGCATTTCTGAACGCTCGATTCTTGAGCGCGCCAGAAGGTAAGCCTCAATTCACTAATTCACTACCTCAGTATCATCGTTATCTAATCTGTTTCATATAGCAATATGGCGCCTATTCCAGTACGAGCTCTCAGGGCGCTATCCTGCAGTTCAGCGGTTGAATTTGCATCTTGAAGACTCACAGACCGTTTACTATCTAGATGAGGCGGGGCTTAGAAGGGCAATGGAAAGCGGCCGAGCTGGGCGTACTACCTTGACTGAATTCCTCCGGCTCAATGCTGAAAACTGCAGACTACCTAGATCTGAGCTGACAATAAGATCGATAAAGTATCAAGAGGTCACAAAGCATTTCAGATGGGTGAAGGCAACGAAGAGGCTACAACCTAGAAAGAATAGGTCAGAGGCGATCGGTAGAATATATTACGCTGGTGTGCGGCGGGGTGATGTTTACTACCTAAGGTTGCTTCTACAGCACGTGTATGGACCCACCTCGTTTGCCTCGCTCCGAACTGTCGATGGAGTTGTCTACAACACTTTCCGTGAAGCGGCAGACGTACGTGGATTGCTCGTGAATGACAGGCACTATCATGAGTCGCTCATCGAAGCTGCGGTATGGAAAACGGGGCACCAACTAAGGCAAATGCTGGCCATTATCCTTTGTCACAGCGGACCGTCGAATCCGCTTCACCTGTGGACTGAGCATATCACCGATCTGTCAGACGACTGCGAGCGAAGGATATTGAGGCTAAATCCACGTATGAACCCAACTATAGAACATATCCAGAACTACGCGCTACACTTACTTGAAAGGACACTCATAAAGATGGAGAGCAGTCTTCAGGCGGTAGGTTTGATGCAGGTCGACCCCCAGTTACTACTTGAACTTGGGTTGCCGGAAGAAGAGCGTAGGAATGACACCAACATTGTTGAACCGAGTGAAAGCCTGACAAAGTATAACGCCATGAGCCAGCAACTAACGAACGAACAGCGTAACGTAGTACAAAGTCTGTTGGAGGCGATCAACGGAAATAGGTCTTACTTGGGATTTTTGGACGGACCTGGGGGGACCGGGAAAACTTTTGTGCTCAATACGATTCTTCACTATTGCAATGCTAATGAAGTGCCGTTTCAGGCTGTCTCAGCTGCAGGGATTGCATCCCTTCTTTTGTTACATGGACGTACCGCCCATAGCGCATTCAAAATCCCGATTCCAATCTTCGAGGATTCTGTGTGCCCAGTATCTCGTACCTCATTACTGGGGCAAACCCTGCAGGATACCAGGTTCATTGTATGGGATGAAGTTCCAATGCAGCACCGGCATGCAATTGAAAGTGTCGATCGAACACTTCGAGATTTGACGGGCGTAGAGACACCATTTGGCGGGAAAGTCATACTCTTCGCAGGTAAGCACTAACGTCCAATCCCAACCGCAATACCCAGCTGCAAGCTTACTCTCCCGGATTCACAACGTTTTCAGGCGATTTTCGCCAAACATTACCGATAGTTAGGAGGGGAAACCTGTTTCAGCAAGCAAATGCAACATTGAAGGCGTCGTATTTATGGCAGACAATCCACAAGTTCAGATTAACGGTAAACATACGACTCGGAGGCCTTTCAGCTCAACAGACGCCAATGAACATCAACTTCGCTAAATGGTTGCTCGACCTTGGATCAGGCACTCTGCAACAGGACTATGTTGCGCCGACTCCTATCATGTACTGCAACGTGTCAATTATGCAGCCTGCAGCTAATTTTCACCCGCGTATCGTGCAGGAGGAGTACAACGGTGCTCATCAGCTTATCACCCAGCGGAATTGGGGTTCTTTGTCAAATCTATATGCATCGCGATGCCTGATAACACCTCTGAATGCGACTGTCCGTGCGGTAAATAGTTTCGTTATGGAAGCATTGCCAGGCAGGGACCGCGTCTCTATTTCAACTGATACCATGGATGAAGGGTATTTTGACGCCGTGGGTGCAGATGTCCTAAACTCTTTCAACTTTTCAGGCTTTCCGACTCATATTCTGAAGCTGAAGGTGGGAGCATCTGTTGTGATTCTCCGAAATTTGAACATTGGCGGTGGGCTGTGCAATGGGACCCGGCTGCTCATTACTGATTGGGATGAGCATGCCCTGCAATGCCGAATCTTAACCGGCGAACTACGAGGCACTTCAATCCACCTACCTAAGATGGAGCTCCGTCATGAGGGCAACGAAGACTGTCCGATTCCTTTTCGTCGGTATCAATTTCCAATAATGCCGGCTTTTTGCATGACAATAAACAAGAGCCAAGGTCAAAGCTTGGAGAAAGTGACGGTATTGTTGCCACGGCCGGTTTTCTCACATGGTCAGCTCTACGTGGCACTCTCCCGTTGCACGAATGCTTCGAATGTCCATGTATGTATCACATCCGATTCTGAAGCTTTAGTAACGGACAATATAGTGTATCATCCGGTGTTGATGGACTGATGATTGAAGAGCGCAGTGGTACGGTGGTATCATCTTTTCTTTCCAGGGCGCTTGCATGTGACCCATTCCTTTTACCTGCTAATCGAAGAAGGTGTACTGGTGTAGGAGTTGATCTTATCTTTGGTCACTGTTGAAATGAAAGCGGCTCGGAGGATTGGGTGGCAGTAAATGGCCTGGTGCACGGCTGTGGAGCATCTGATTGTAATTGACTGTCTACCCCAAATTGTTTGTAATTTTGCATGTCCAGACGTTTTCGGATTTGGGCACTAAGGAGGATTCACGTGTCGTGATTTGAATGTAGCCCTGGGCGGAATCATGGCCCACTGAGGCGAGCCATGAATTGTGAAAGAACATGGATGATACTTGCGCGCATGACTTATCGACGAAGTTCGCGTCACGCATCTGTATGACATATATAGACGCGTCGAGCAAAAGTGAGCAAAATGATTTTTCACAGAATGGGTGAAAGAGTCGCGTACACTCTAGGTTTGATGTAAAAAATAGGTGTCAAACGTAAGGCTCCGCTCGAACCAAGGCACAAAATCTGTTTCCATCCATCGCCTCTTAATCCCGTCTCACCAGCACCTCGTGGAGGTAATCTCATATTGATAAAATAAGTGGCTCTTAAATTGTACGCAAGCTTTCGTGAATAAATACGTTCAAATCGGGGCTATCGACTGACCATCTGGCAATGCTTTTACGTATCGACAAGTCTTCTTCAAGCTGATCCAAATAGATTGGTATTCCGAGAAAGGGCTAATTGCGCTATTCGCTCGAAACTGGTGAGTTTGAGACTTTAATAGGCATCGACATCTCCAGCGTAATGTTTCTTGACGCACTCCATCTACTTCTTTTCCCATGGCACCGTGCTCTATTGTTTCGACTGGGATGGTAGAATTTCCGTATCTGAGGAGACTGTGCATTCAACATCTAATCATAATCCTCCTTATAATACGGAAACTGACTTTGCTGGTCCAAACGGTACGTTCTTTCTGATCTTGTTCAACCCATGGATGGCTTCAAGGTCTCGGTGATGAGCTGGATCGACTGGATGGAAAGCAGATTGGTACCCACCGAGACAGCAGGATCAGTTTCCGAAGGTGGGAAAGAACCGCAGTCTCGGTAGTACCTACTGCTTATCTTGAACGTTGTTCTGGTTTGTATACAGAGAGATTTATTTCAATAGCTGATGGTGACATGTGGCTTCTTTGTGATAGCAGTCTGAAACCATCGAGGAGCTGTCATGACGGGCAAGACACGGTCTGAAAACAACATGAAACATAGGAAGAAAAGGGATCACAGTCGAGCACTACTACACACAAAGCGCAAGCTTGGAAATCATCCGAAGAGGAACGAATCAAGGAGGATAGCACTTGAATCGTTGCGCAAGCAGCTAAGCGAATCCCTTGGAATCCCACCGGACTCCCGTCTATACTTCCTGAAGAAATACAACGTTGATGCCTTACCGGACAAACCGCGTCTCAAGATCAAATTTGGCAACTCCGTTATCTTGGATGCTGATACGTGGAAGGTGATTCAAGTTAATCGTTTCATTACATTCTCCGAAATGTCACCCGACAAGAGAGAAGATATGGAGTTCGTGGTACAAACCCTTTATCAGCATACCTTGGCGCGTGGGAATGTGGAAATCAATGGGACGGTACAGGGTTTAGAAAACTGGGGCGAAATGCGATCGGCAGGGTTCAGGCCTGGATGTGACAAAGGGCGGAAAATGGGTTAGTATCTACCTCTAGCTCGTCAACTACTTTATTCTATTGCTTGGCATGAGGTTGATTCAAGGTGATGCACTTTTCAGGCGTTACTGCTTTGAATGCAAAGACGAGCAAGAAGGCGGATTTGATCTTTGAAGATCAGGAACGAATGCTAGATCTGGCATTAATAAACGAAACCCTGGCTGAATGGATGTCATCCCTCTGCTTACGAGCTTTTCAGTCCAATCGAGATCTGGCATTGCAATATGAGATACCGTCTTTTGCTGATACTACTTGGTCTAAGTCACCCAATGCCAACATTTTTGCTTCAAGTGTTGTTGTTACACGAGATGGATTCAATAACAAATTTCACAAGGATCGAGATGTTACTGCATATACCTATGGGATTTTCACTCGGGTCAATAGGGCGACAGGACAGTTGCACTCTACAGAGCTCTCGGATTACCTTGGCGATACGGTGGGAACGCGCTTCATCTTGGACGAGTATCATGTAGAACTGTTCTTGGACGAGTGCGATGGTGTAATAGAAAGCGTTTGGGCTTCAGATGAGTTTCATCATACTTGCTCTTCGACAACATACGATGAAGGTTGGACTCCGATTAATCCGAAGTTGTCCCCCATCACCCGTTTTGGATGCTCCTTACAAGTCAATGAAGCGTTGCTGAACCGAATTCAAGGTTTGCTCAGCGAGCGAGAAGGGAAAACAGAAGCGGAATGGGAGGCCTATAAGAAGAGAGTAGTGAAATGCTACGAACAAGAGGTGGAAATCAAATTGAGCAAGTTGAGTTGAGAAAGAAGGTGGGCTGAACAGAGGTTCATGATGTTTTCAAAATGGAGGTGGTATTTTTGCGCATTCGTCTGCTCATACATTTTGGCTTTGGCGCAACAAGAGTTGGCATCAAAAATTGGTTTCATTCTTATTTTTTATGTGTTGTTTGGTCGTCAACTATTACGTGTAATTAATACTATGGATGAGAGTAGGTATAACTTGAATAGCAATGTTAGGATTGAGCTTCGCAGAATTGGTACAATGTCATGTCTCAATGGTGTCTTGGTGGGAGATTGCACAAACGTGAGCTTAGAAGTCCGCTCGCATGGTGAATCATCCCTGCACCAATCAGTCTCGTTCAACTGTGTAATCAAAGTAGGTGCAATCCTCTGACCATGACAATTAATGTTGATTGCGATTTGACAGTTGTTTGTTCGGTGTGGAAGGCAGGGCGATATCGGGATCATGCTTGTGCCAACTGGTACTGAGCCTGGGGTACTTCCAAATGAGAAAAAAGAAACTGATGTATTGCTTGGATGGAAATGATATATGATCAATGTTGTAGTGCACCTGACTTGTAATGTGTGACGTAACTCACTGCGGATAGCCGGTCGTAAGCCAGACGATGATCGATACCCCAAGCAGCGAGAGAGTAACCGGTCTCACGAATCAGGCCCCAGCCGAATTTGGTGAGGTAGTTCTAGACCACCGAGTCCATATTCGATCTTGCTTTCGATATTTCTTAGGTGTTGCGGTGAACGGCCGTCCTCTACGATGTCACAGCTCAAATCACTCCCTGTCGAGGTCGTTGACAATATCCTCAGTCACTTCATTGGCTTTTACCCTGTAGAGTCCATCAACGCTTTAAGCACTGCCGATTACACTTACTTGCACCCGGTTTTGGTAGTTAGATTGCTGAGCTTTCGATTGATCTCAAAAAGCTGGGCAGCTGCGGTTGTTCCTCACGTTTTCCAATGCCTGCATCTAACCTCGCCTGCGATGGTCAACCGCTTGGTCAATACTTGGAACGACTCAGGCTTAGTCTTGAGGAGTCCTGGACTGCGTCGACTGTCTTTTGGAAAGCTACAATGTCCCGGTTTGTTGGCTAATCCGCCTTCGCCAGAATGGTTGCGTTACTCCCTGCGCTCGAATCTTCGAATGGATGGGAAACTGATCGACAACTTATCCAATCAAATGCCGAGCGTGGAGCGATTGATCAGGCTGTGCAGTCATACCTTATCGGACTTACGATTCTCTTTTGACTCAGGGGTGGAATTCTCGCCCGAATTGGTAAATGCAGTCAAGCAAGCGGTCAATCTTAAGGTCTTGGTTATTATTGGCAAATATGGAGAAGTTGGGGCGAGCGGATCGACCTCTTTGGACAAACTGCTAGATTCTGCGACAGGATTGCGATCACTATCGCTCGATTTTGATTGGTCACGCCGAGTGGTTCTCAAGGCAAGGTCGCTACCACACCTTGAGCATATTTCGGTCAGGTGCAGTCCAGGGAACCAAAGCGCGGTGCTCTATTTGTGCGAGAATCATAGTAAACAAATCAAGTGTCTCGAGTATTTGCCGCACGACGATCGGGAGCAATCCGGGGCAATGGTTCTAGCGCTCCGAGACTCGCTTCAGGTGTTGTTCACAGAGTCAATACCCGATTTTCTGCCGCTCAATATCAAGAATCTAGACTTCCCTCAGCTCCGGGTGTTCCGAACGCTCAGTTCAAACAGTATTTCTAAGGGTTTGGAGTGGCTACGATTAGGGATCTTCTCACACATGGAGGTGTTCGTCGCGGTCTATGGTCTCTCAAGTGTTTATTGGCGGTCAATGTTAAAGAGGCTCGATGGCCAATCTCTGATGGCGCCTGTTCGGTTCAAACACATCGTCTTCACTACGTATAATGAGCCAGAGGTGCACGATCAGGAGCTGGTAAAGAGTTTTGCTGTGCATGGGATACAATGTCACTTCAGACCTCACCTATCGTATTCTGATTTGTTGGTGAGCAATTTTATGACTTAATCCCTGGTGACTTGCACTGCCTGACAGTGATGTTTTCTGAGTGACAGAAGATAGCAGACGATTTGAGAAACAAAACTGTGGGGCAAATTTAAGTGGAACGAGAGAAGGATGTGTGGAGAGGGAATAAGAGGTTTATGCTGAAAGGCGCAACTTGTCCTAAACTACTAATCTCAATGTGTTGCACCCAATTTATTTCATTTCGCTGTATCATGTCAGTGTGCGCAATCGACAGTGTAGGGGTTTGGCACCGCGGGCCCCTTAGTTAGGTCAGGGTTGAGTTTTGTCCGCGAGTGAACCCAAGTGTCTTTGAGCGATTGATCCAATTTAAGCTGGATTGTGGTACGTTTGTGAATTAGGGCACTGTCGGACCATGTGTTCACTAGGTCTTTGAAGCCCAGTGAAGGTACCTTCGGGCCCCCCTGATAACCATTTCCCCAACGCCCTGGGTCTCATGAGAGCATTGCAGTTCAGTTACCTTAGTGCGGCGCCCGCCGCTGATTGGGCTAGTTAGTGTGAAACCTGATTCAGCGGAATTCAGGTGTCCGGGTTCGAAATTTACTCGAATTGTGAATCTCGTTCACAAATCACAACTCGTTTGTATTACGTTTGCTGATTCCCCT
>MWRL01007189.1:0-12161 GCA_002157085.1 Melampsora occidentalis | reverse complement strand
TTTATTGAATTCGACTGATGATTAACTCTCGATTGCTGAGCTACGTATAAGTTCAATTCCAAGTCAATATTCAACCTAAACCTTTCATGATTGGACTTCTCCGATTGCCGAACACTTCGAGCAGAATCGCAGCATGACTGAAGGCGAAATCCGATTCTTTTCAGGTCAGCGTCAAGATTGAGTTTGATAGCCATTCAAGTGAACAGAAGAACTGACGGAATTGGATCTTACAGAACTTGAAGATATTCTGTCCTTGGATTCGAATTCTTCATTGGAGGAACTCGATGATGCATTCAATAATGCCATCCAGGCTATTGCTGCTGCTTTAGGTGATCAATCTTCAACTCGAGTAGATTTGTCGATCCAGTCACTGATATCTTTATTCCTTTACACCAACAGATGCTGATCTTGAAGACCAGTATTCGCTCGATCAAGCCTTATTTGCAGTCTCACATAGTGATATCTTTCAACGCCACAGCCAGCGGATGACAAGTATCCTACTTGGGCTTCTGAGCAACGTGAGCAAGCTTCTCCCTTTCTTTTCCAATCGCAGTCTCGGCACATAGCCTTAGATGTTTGACAACCAATCGATACTGATTTACAGTCTTCGGTTCGCCAACCATACTGTGGTTTTGGATCATTCTTATTTGCATGAAAATTGACATTGGATTTGGTCTTGGAAGCCGGATGCATTACCTTCGACCGTTCTGGTGGCTTGCAATCTTCTCTTGCAATACGGTCTTGAAAACCACACTTTCTTCCGAACTTTACGAAATTTTTCATTACCTATCATCAACAAAACTCCTCAATCCTCGAATCTGAATGCTACCACAAATGTTGTGCATACCCTCTTAGCTATCACTAAGAGGATGGCTTTTATCCCTCAAACTATCGCTGATCCAAATTTTGTCATTCAGCATTTTGGGCGTAATACTGAGACGCATGAAGAGGTATCAAATTCACATCCACCAAACGAAAAGCTAGCTGAAAGGAGATTGGGTTCTGTTTTGGCTGGATTACTCTATGAGCTGTGTAGAGTACAGAAGTTAGATGAAGATGTTTTGGAGGCGTTCAATGAAGATTTGATTGGTAATTTGTTTGAATTGGTTGAATTGACTAGAGATCAAGAGGATGAAACTTTCAACTATAATCTGATCAAGCTAATAGTGAGCTTTTTCATAAACTAATTTTTCCAGCCATCTGCAATAAGTCATAATAAAGAACTTTCTCCCCTTTCCAGATCGCTCTGAATGAACAATTTATGGTCCTAAGCATCCAGCAATCTAGTGATCCTTCTCCTATCACTCGTGAGGGGAAACCAGACTCTGGGCCTTCATTGACAACAGGAAGTCGACATCGTCACGGCAGGAAATCCAGTACACAGGATACGGATACTAACATTGTGATTCGGACCATGAAACAACGTCTGGATGAGAGCAAGACATTTGGAGAAAACTTAATCTTTATCCTGAATCGAGCCTCGCACGCCACCCCTGAAGGACTTTGCGTTTCGCTATTGATATTGAAAATTCTCTATCTCTTGTTTACTACATTGGGAACACATGAGTATTTTTATACCAACGATCTTTGTGTCTTGGTGGATGTGTTCATCCGCGAATTGAGTGACCTGCCAGATGAATGTGATAGTGTAAGTACACTCTGATTTTTAATGTGTCGATGATCATCATTTTTGATGGCTTGTTTGTTTTCTCTCGTGTTTTCAGCTCCGCCACACATACTTGCGTGTGCTACACCCTCTTTTGACTAGTACACAATTGCGCACCTTTCCCTACAAGAGGAGAGAGATCCGGCATGTTTTGCTTTCGCACATCAAATACGAACACCTTCGCGAAGTTAATTCGACTACCAAACGGCTAGTCGAGCGTAATTTGAGAGCCGATTGGTGTCTTGAGCTGGAACAGGCGAACGATCCCGGTAATGAGATATCATCGCTTTCACGGCCACATCAATTATTCAGATCTGCTAGCAACGGGACCCTGGCCAGTCAAGCCAGTGGTAGTGGTGGCAGTGTTATTGAAGTCACTTCATCACCAGCAGGAAGGACAACATCACACAGCGACAGCAACTCGCTCAAGACTAAAATTTTCGATGAAGACACGAGCCACTCAAATAAATCTCCCTCGAGAGGCAGCATTCCATGTGTTGTGACTGCTCCGGTTGGAACACGGTGTGCAATAGGTTCAGCTGCCTGGACATCTGCCGAAAATGAATCCGACCACTCTGTATCTCTGCCAATCAGTTCCAGTCTGGCTCGCTCATGTTTGAGTGAACGAAAAGAGTCTTATGAATCAACGGGCTCGCGATCAGTGGATGCTAACGACTACGCCGAAGACAATCTCACCACCCTATCGCCTGTTACACTTGAGGTTCAGCCATCAACAAGCTCATCGTTGTCTTTATCTTACACACGGTCTCAAAGCCTAGATCATCCACCACGTCCGACTTCCGCTTCCTCCATGACATCCAATCCTCGAAGACCGGCACCCAAGCCGCCATCCTACCGACGCAATGCCAAGGAGTCAAGTGGATCCGTGAACTCGGCTGCTTCTTTGCCTGTCTCCTCAACTATCATTCGTCGAACCAAATCCAGTACAGATTCTCCAACACCTGAAGAGCATGAACCAAGTTGGAGCGACGTGAAACACGAAGCCCCTCAAAAGCAAACCACTCGTCGAATGCCCCCATCTCCACCATCTCATAATCCTAACACCACTCAACCTTCTGTGATTCGTAGAAGGAAAGCGCCCGAGCCTCCAAGCCATTCACCTCAACGTAATTTCATTGATCCATCTTCCTTTCCAAAACCTCCTGACTCACTTCAATCTACTGCTTCAAGAACTTTAAGAGGTAGTAAAAGTAATGCAAACCTTTCTAGGGGTACGGAAAGAAAACTTCATCAACAACATCATCATCGCGTTTCTTCACTTTCTTCTAGTAACGCACGTGGTAATGGAGATGATTACAACCCATTTGAAGATCGAACCGAAGTGGCTGTTTGAATTCAATTGATTTTCTTCAATTTTTCCAATCTTCCCTTTTTACATGTTTCGCCGTTTTTTTCCTTTAAAATTTTACTTCTAATTCACTTCAATCATATCTTGTTGAACTTCTTTCCTTCCACCTAACTTTATATAACGTGTTTTAATTTTTGTTCTTTCGATTTTCGATTGTTTTGACTTTTCAACTTGATGTTTTTTTGAATCATGAAGAAGTTCAAAGAAGATGTAGTACAATAATGTTTTGCTTAGCTTTTTTACAATGTCTCAATTCAATCTAATCTTTTGTCCGAGATTGATTTCTTGCAAATTTCAAATCTAGCTTGAGTTTGTATCCTTGAAGGTAATGAGATCAGGTTTGCAATTTGTGCTCGAGGTGTGGATTTATTTAACTGCTGTCTATTGATGCTTTGATGGTAGTTCAAAATATGGCACAAAGTTGATCAAAATGTGAGAGTATTCAGAATAGTCATCTATAGCTTTATATCCCTCATATCATACTGATCATCAACTTGATTTAGGATGGTCGAAAACCAATTTGTAGTTACACAAATGAAATTGAATTCAAAGAATGATGAAGTTTGAACAATTGAGCACTCGATAACGTATCGAGTATTGAACCAACTTGAAGGGGTGAATTTCGATTTCGCGTTACTCATGAAGGACTTGTGCACTTTGTCATTGTCACCAATAAATAGCTCATACTCAATTCACAAATTCTTCAACAACAAAACATTCAATAATTTAATTTCAGTACTCGAGAAGGGGAAACTCGATATTCAATACCAGTAGGATACCAAGCCAGCCGTTTGAAATGAAAGGAAAGTAAAAAGTGAGATTGAAACATTTTTTGTAGTAAATCTTTGATGGTTCCAAGGCGACCATAAGAAAGTTTCAAGAACAGAAGATAACAAGTAGCAAGAGCAAACAAGGGTTCAGAAAATGATAGACAATTTGAATGTACCAGTCTGACATTGTTTGCTTGAATCCTAATTTCACGCCATCAAATGAGGAGGAGGAATTGGTACTTCAGGTATAGGTTTAGGTTTTTCAGCTAATGGGATAGGGTTTTTAGGTGGTTCAGATCGACGATGGTGAATTGGATCAGTAGGATTCTTTGCTAGTGCTGGCTTTTCAACCACAGGTGCAGGGATCTTTGCTGGAACGGCTCGGCGATGATGGATTGGATCAGTAGGTTTCTTCGCTGGTACAGGCTTCTCAACCACAGGTGCAGGACTTTTTGCTGGAACGGCTCGGCGGTGGTGAATTGGATCAGTAGGGTTCTTTGCTGGTACCGGAATGGGCTTCTCAACCACCGGTATTATTTCCTCGGGAGCCTGCGCGGACAGATAATGAGCAATATGAAGAACAATTGCAGCCCAAAGTTAGCGGTCAGCTGAAACTCACGGATCGTGCCAAGACCCTCGAATCTTTCAAGATAGATCCAACATGTCCTTCAACTGATCTGGGACTATGTAAAAGATACGGGAAGATGAGCAAGAGTTCTAGAGTAACGTAGAAGTTGATTTACTCACGTATTGGTATGCTCCAAAGGAAAGGCCACGACTCCTTGATCAGTCTTCAAGGCTTTTTGTTACAAAACGATCCAAATAATTATGTAAGTGTTTCATTTTACATGGATTAGAAACTTGGATGGAGATGGAGTGAGACGCTATAATTTTCAATGAGGCTTACTTGCGAGTATGATTGCAACGAAGACAAAGCTAAACAATTTGATTGTCATCTTGGTGAGACTGAGATTTGTTCTTTTGAAACTCGAGTATGGACAGCTAGGTTTACTACTGAGGCAAGGTAAAAAGAGAGGGATCAGATGAAGTCTTCTTTATGATGGCAAAGTAAGATGAAGTGGGGTTTTTTAGACTTGCAAAAGAAAAATTGCTATTCTACCTGATAGATATATTATCACTGAAAATCAGAGTTGATGAGGATGTTGTTGCTTGCATGACTGGAGAAGGAGAAAGGGTCAAGCTTTTATGGCCATTCAGGCCATCGCTAGATGGTTCTCAAGAGTTGAGCTTGCCGTGTTGTGGCAGTGTACTTCATAGAGAAATTCCTTGTCTTAGATCGAGTAGGCGTGGCTCCACCTTCGTGAAAGACGTTGAAATCGGCTATTATCACCGATATATTTCCTCAGATGATGTCGTTCAGACTTGCCTGAGCAACTGATCGGACTCCAAATCTTTTATCAACTTTTGCATCAGATTAATCATAATCGAACCCTTCGCCGTGATGCCCATCTTCGTGGTCGTTGTACTCCAGGCTAGAGTCAGGAATCCAGCCCAGATAGGTGACTCCAAACATCCGATCTACCTCGCCTCCTTGCCAAAAGCGACCCGCTTAACTTCCTCTCTGATGGTGATGAAAAAATGAGATCGATTGTCGCTGGAGTGAAATACCTCGCATTGGAATTCCTTCCTGACCGCTTGTTGACCGTATTGACCGACCAGAAGTTGAGACGAGCCCTGAGATTGAGGCTCACGCGGCTTGTAGTGCTTCATTACACGACTTACCCTTGTCAGATAACTACCCCATCTCACTTCGACCTCAAGATAATGATCTTGCTTAATGACGGTCAACTCGGACGTGGACAAAGATCCCATTTGTAAGGGTAGCCTTGCTTGAGTAGCTGATTGGATGCAGACTTTTACCCCAGATCCATCGAAATCACGAACGTGACCGCGACTCCCATTCTCATGACAGTGACATTAGAGCGCAGTTTGGTGAATCCGGAGATCACGTATCGTTTAATCAAATAGGGAGACCGACCCGCTGGACTTCCTTGCTGAATATGAGAACGTCAAATCAATTGTCCTACAGTGGAGTCACTTGACCTCGTATAAGCATTCCCATGTGGCCATTTGTTGACTAATGTGATGTTGACAAATCTAGACTCTGCTTCGATAGCCGAGATTGAAGACTCGACTTTTGGAATCAAAAGGTCCGTATTATTCCAATCTCACATTGACTGGAAGATTTTTAATCTGGCCAAGTCTCAACTCCAGATATAATACTGGAGATACTTGGGTTTTTGATGTTTGTCAAGTTAGTGCTGCGTATACCAAACTTCACTAGAAGTATACAAAAGAGGGTCTGATTCAGGCTGGTGAGTCATCATGAAAGTTTTAACCAGACACAAGTTGCCTTCATGGCTATCGCCACCAGGAACAAAGTACAGAAGACACCTTTTCTGGAGGTTTTTGAATCAATTCGAACAGCCTTTTGGTTGTGAAAAACACTCAGCTTTTAGGTTTTATAATTTGAAGTGCGTCATATTTACGATACTGTGCAGAGGACAAGATAGGTCATGTCAAGAATCAAGATATTGATATTCTGTAAAAGGTATGATTGGATTGGACTTTCAGCACCCTGAGCTCCAATGTACCATCATTGGCCCTTGATGTTCTCGTATGCGAGGATGGGGCACTGCTACTGTTGAATGCTGTCGGAGACTCGGCGTGTAAAGCTCATCAACGATACTATGACGGCCGCAGCGTAAACCAAGTCCCTCGCCAAAGGGAGGCTGAAGCGAGGATGCCTGGTGCGTTCCAGAACTTTTCTTATCGTGAATATTTGAAGCTGGCAGGTCCGTGTACCGAGCCGCCCGCACACTTCGGGGCATCTTTACAGTTCTCGTTGAACCTTGAGCGGGCGCTGCTGAGCAATCTCGCAAGTGTTCTAGATTTTTCTAGCCTGAGCTATCAAGTCGTCGATCAATCGATTGCGTTTGGCTCTGCAACATCTGCTATGGCCACTGCCAGGTTTCCACGAGGCAGACATCTCTTGTCCATAAAAGGAGCATCCTTGAGAGGCATGTGTCCATCAGAACCATCAGATCATCAACTAGCTAACAAACATTTACCAGCGCTTCAAAGACAATCAAACACTCTCACCCGTAAACCAATTCCCGACAACTCACTATGTCTTACTCTCTAATCGTGCCTACACAATGGGATGACTTCGAATCCATGTTTGATAAACTAGTCACCGATCGTTACGGCCCAGCTCCCAACGGCCCTAAAGGCCCCAATCAAACTGGCCCCAACTCCGCCTCAGCCGAAAAGCAAGGCTCAAGCATCGTCAGTCGAGTTCTTCGCCCAAAGATTGACATTGTGGAAACAAGCGATGACTTCATATTAACGGCTGAATTACCTGGTGCTAAAAAAGGTGTGTAAAATCGTGATTTGGGTGAATGGGCGCGCTTGACTTTGATCTGACCATTTGTCTTCAACACAGAGGACATCTCCGTTGATCTTCAAAACGGGCGACTTACTGTCAGTAGTCAAACCAAGTCTTCGTCCGAACATCAGACTGGCAATGTCCGAGTAAGTATATTTTGCTTTGTCCTTTGATACCGACATTTTGCCCTGACCTCCTGGGTTTGTTCTCAGGTCTCTGAGCGATCCTTCGGGACCTTCAGCCGCACAATTGCCGTTCCTGAAGCTATCACCCATGATCAAATCAAAGCTAGCTTCACTGATGGTGTCTTAGAAGTTAAAGTTCCCAAAATCAAAGTCGACAAGGAAACGCGCAAAATTCAAATCTCTTAAGGATACCATCAGAAATTCTTTATTCCTGTTTTGTTATCTATCCTGTCTCTTTCCTTCAACCAGATCTTCAATATTCCGCACTGTTTCCTCTTCTTTTACCTTGTCTTGTAAAATAAAAAATGGTTATATGCATATTATAAAGCAATGAAATTAGCACGTTGTTCTTTTTCACCAAGTGAGCACTGAGAATCTAGCCTCAGGGAAGAATTCCAAGGAGAGACTACTATTCTGATAGCGACAACTCTGATAAGCTTGCATTGACTTTTGACAGGTCAGCTCTGTTGCGTTTTGCGCCATTCAAGCTGCGATGGCAGTGTTTACTTCTCTCATTGTTCTCTCTTTGAATTTGATTTGATTCTCAAAACATCCACGTCGGTGTGACCTGTGATGTTTGGAAAGGACAGATGGGCCACAAAGCAGAGAATGAGGAGATAAGATACATACAAATATGAGATCATGGTAATTTGATGTTTGATCTCACGAGGCTTATGGGACTAGACAGGTGCTGCCGTACCTCTGACTGTCTTGGCCTTCTGCCGAGCGAGATGATCCGGTCGTTCTACAAATAGTCCATGTTGGCATCAGTTTAAATAAGCTTGTCGTCTTGCATTCGTATCTACATCTTAGCTCTCAGTCTATGAAGCCTTGCAGGATCGGGGTCTTGTCATCCATCAAATTGAACATGCGATGATTCATTTCAAGACGGGACCGTTGAACGTGTTGTCCAAATGTCGTTTCCCTGCAACTCTGTCTAAGATTACGCAGACGATACCTCCGTATAGCGGTAGTGCAGAAACCTTCATGTCCATCATCCAGTTGGCGAATTTGCTTCGAAAATCGGTGGATATTGAGCTTCGATATACTTATTTTTGGATGTGATATAGTATTACAGCTTTGCTTTGAAATAATCTCAACATTTATAGTCCGCGACAACTAGCCACCTACGCAATCTTATGCTAGCGCTACCTATTGGAATCCTGCCACTGATGCATGATCAGGAAAGCCAGTAGAAATGGACAATCACGCTTTTCATTCATGGAAGGGGTATCGAATTGCGCCATGACCGTGTTGCCTGAATGGGCCTGGTGACAGTGTCAAACTCAGTATTGAAGATATCTTGGGTGACAATGAGTAGCTTCAAGTTCTAGTTTGATTCACAGCTTGATCAACGTGTTTATAGCGGACCTATGTTGACCAAAACCTGTCACATATAAGCCACCTGAACACTCTATGCCGTGTAATCGCGATGGCGAAGGTGACCTTCGAATTCACCATTCTGGCCCAATTACATCAGACTTCCAAAAATCTTGCGTATCAATTGAAATGAGGTAGATTCAAACTTGTTTGCGTTAAGAATCTTTCAGCTTCAAGAATGGGTGCCTCTCTGCCACTTCAAATTGACTATGAGATACCGTAGTGTCAACAACGTAACTCCTGTCAAATCCATCACGATCAGGGTTATGTTATATCAACCCGTCTAGGGCATTAGGTGGCAGTGGTTTCATGAATATGTTTAGTTAATGAGTTTGATTTTTCAAAGCCATCCTGAAGGATCCTGAGAAGAGGATTCGAAGGATTACTATTGGTCTTCCATTGCATAAGTTGGGGAATGTACAAAGGAGGGCTATGTGCCAAGGCAGGCATCTATGAACAGCATAAGTCGCCATTGTGGTTTTTGGAACCCCTCATTTCAAATTGAAAAAATGGATATTGCACTCAGCGCAATACCAGACTCCACAAAAACTTTATGCAATGCTGTGCTGATGGATCAATAAGAATATACTGAACAGTGCGGTTCATTTAGGATTCTTCAGCTTCGATCCCAGGTAGGGGGCATCCATCAAGGAGGAATGAACCATCTCTGCGTTTATAACTTGAGACCCACGATCGGAAAATGTTTTCAAACGCTTATCAAAGGCTCACTGCTGAAGTATTGAATAGTTCTCACGAAACAAACAAATTACGATTGCTTTTGCTCTTTAAATTTTCAACATTAGGATTATGTCCGAGAAAACACAGGTAATGGTCAATGCCAGGCCGCGTGGCATAGCTTAAGTTCAGATTTCCGTCATGCCAGCCCTCTCATTCAAAATTGAAGTGGCTCAAATGGGCATCGAACTCGGTCTGATACTGAACATGCAGTGCAGACGAACTAGCTACAGATCCGCTTCCAAGTGCTCGCATCTATCTGGGCTTTTTCAACTCCAAGTGAAAGTGAGGGGCCTTCAAAAACAAAAATGAACTGAAATTCATCTTTGGAGCTCACTGGTACTCGCATTCCAAAGCTGTTCTGAAGCGCTGATACATGAAACAGGAGCGAATAAATGAACAGTACACTCGAGACTGATGCCAAATCATGCAAAAAGGTCATATGGGGCTCTGATGAATCAGCACAGCCAGCATATTTGGCTCGGATGCAAAAATCCGAGGAGACCTCGTATTTTCACTCCGAGGGAAGCACCATCCGAGGACCCAATGCAAGACAACGGCAAGGGCCAAACTTTGCCTCGGAGGTATTCCTCGGGTGCCCTTTTCCTCGGGAGGGTCATCCGAACACTCCTTGGACGTTTGGTGCCGAGGCAACTATGCGGGCAGTGCAGCTACAAAACCGCTGAGCAATGTCGTTGATTTTTTTTAAATCAAACTGCGCTCAGAAAGGAGACATAAACTGTTGTGGTGAGTTTACAGCTTGGTAATCACACTCTGAAAATGAATTGACGCTGATACAATTCTCGCTGCTAATTAAGTCGTGAGCGTTACTCACAAAATTAAAAAACAAATTATTGCTATCGTTTCACCTTGTAGCATTTGGAAAATGCCCCACGAAAGGCAGTGAATCGATTCATTGCAGCCCGTGATGAATAGCTCAAGTCACCATCGCTACCTTTGCAGATCATTTTAAGCTGAAGCAGGTGAAATGAGTATTGCACTCAATTCTGTTACAAAGAGTGCAACATTTCGTGTGATGCTGCACTGATGAACTAGCTACAGATCCGCTGAGCAATATCATTTAACTGGGCTTCTTGAACCTAAAATCACATTGGAGAGCCTTCATGAAGGAAGATGCATTACCGTGTCATCAGCTTGCTAGTAATCGCATTACGAAAATGTTTTAAGACGCTGATGAAAGGATCAGCAGTGAAGTATTGGACAATTCTCAGCTCAGCTCAGCTTTATATCATGGTATAAGTAGCAATGAATCTCGTGTCATCAATCAAACGCCTGCTTCATACCTTCCCTTCCTCTCCCATTTTCACGCTACTATAAAAGATAACTACACGACTGGCTTGGTCCTCTGAAATACCCCTTATTCTATTGATATAGCTTTGATTGATATTCTACAAAATGCCGGGCAAAAGACCATTGATGGACCTTCCAGTAAAGCAAGTGTTTTCTGGAGACTTTATGGAGGAACATGTGGTAAGGATACTTCTTCGTTTCCGCTTTTTTCTCAATCATCCTAATCCATCCCAAACTTATCTTTTCCTGTGTTCTTCCGTAGAGCTATGCTTCAGGCCTTAAGCGTCGAGAAAAGGAGTTGAAAGAAAACCAAAACCCCGCATTTTGCAACCGAAAACTATTGGTTCTCCATCTCGATGACGAAGTCAGCTCCCGTCGACCTAATCCACCTGAAGTTTACCTTGATAAATTTGGAGTTCTTTACCCAGAAGAGCTTTACAAAAATTTCTCGGTGGGTTTTGTGAACTGCTCAAGAATTCTCTGTATACACATTCTGATGTCCCTGAACCTTGTACTGTCCTCGCCCTTTTATTCAGAACTCAAAGAGTTCTAAATCAAACCTACTCCGTAAAGCTTTAAAAAATAAAGATGGTAACCACGGTGCTGGGCCTTCTACCAGAGGGGAAAGCTCCAAGGAGGTGAGCTCTGAGCTTGGTCAAACCCGTATAGGTATGTTTAATTGGTTCCCTGTGTTCAGCATCTTGATTTAAATATTGATTTTAGAGATACCGTACCAGGCAGCTCATCACTCAATACCATTGTCAAAGGCTTCAAGCGCTTGAAGAAGAACCACACTAAGACTAGATTTGAAGACGCTGCAGGCAAGTTCTCAAAGCTCGTGATCTTCTATTAAACTCAGGCGATCTCTAACTGACACGTGTGACTCTCCAGGTGATTCTATGATCCGTGGTCCCGAAGCCTTTGAGCAACAGACCTCTGAAAATTGCGATCCTCTGCAAAAAGTTAAGCGACGCGGTCTTATCCTTGATATGCAACATCCCAACGACTGTGCCAGAGAAAGGACTGGAGAAGACACTGAGCAAGCTCTTGCGTATGACGGCGACTATAAATCCCTTTCCGAACAAAGTATTCCCACTCGATACTCTGAAGACTCTCAATATTCTGACGCTGTTCTTGAATGTTACGACTTGGACCGTCGATGACATTGTAATTTTTTGTTACGGTTCTAGTATCTCGTTAGCATTGCTTCACAACTTTCAGTCTACATTCAATTGTACTACAAACTCCTTTTTACATTGAAAATGGGGAGGTGGATTTTTACACCCCTCACTTCACACCCATTTATGTGGAGTAAAAAGGGTTGGGTGTAAAAATC
>MWRL01007166.1:0-17081 GCA_002157085.1 Melampsora occidentalis | reverse complement strand
ACCTCAGCAGGACCATTTGACTCCTTCGCCTCATTTCGCCGGTAGAACTAGAAGACAATGATTCAACCTTTGATTCTTTTCTTTGACCAATTAAAGTCTTTTGGATACGCAAGATGATCATCACCGACCTGCTACCACTTTTCCGAGCTTCTGACCCTTTGTCCTTTGTTCAGATTTGAAGCAGCTTAATGCGTTATAAAAACATCTCAAAAGATGTCTTTATCTCGATCCTTTGATGTACGTACCCCCTTTGAACGATGTGAAAACTATTCCCCAGGCCAAGTGGGCTCATAAACTGACATTGCCTCAATTTCCTCGTCTTTAAATTGATTATCAACTTCATCGCAGGTGTATATCGAAATCTTTACGAGACTTTCACCACACCAGCAAAGCCAGCAAAGCATGCCCGAGCACGAATCACAATGCACGCCTTTGGTTGCCAAGCCAGACCAAACCAACGTCGAGCACTACACCACTCAGGGCCTCATAGTTTTTACCCCCGGTGGGCCTGTATACATGCATGGTGTCTGTATACTCCGGGATTCCTCGTAAGACTGATCTGACCTATCGACATCGCTAGTTCCCTTTTGAGAGTCAGTAAGTCCTTTTGCTGACTTAAATCTCCATTTACCAGACCATCTAGCGCAGGCCAGGCTGCCTCTCGAATCCAGCAAGACGTTCCTTTGAAACTCGGGACTAACGTCAATGGAGCCCTCAATGCCATGAAGAAACAAGGGGATTCAATGGAAAATGTCATCATTATGACACCTGATGGATGTGGCTACCATGGTGGAGTACAGATCCCCCGGAATCAATTGTGCGTCTTTCAGTTTATTGGGTCTTCGAAGTACTTTTAGATTAGCTTCAAACTCGTGTGCTGACTTTGAACCTCTCTCAGAACAATCGTAGATGGTAAACCGAACCTCCTATTCGACCAAATGACAGTTAGGACGAAGCCATCCTTTGCACACATGACCATGCGCGAACTCGCCGAGTGGCGGCTTGGGGTCCTCATCCAAGCGCCCGAGACTGCTACTAAGTTCAACCGAGTGTTCAACATGAAACGCGACGAGGAAGGATACAGTCACCGCACATATCCTGTTCCATTCACAAGTGATATGTCCAACGAGCTTGAAGAGAAGATCCTCAGCTCAGAGTACGACAACAACTTCATACAGCGTTGCCTTCGACTCGCAGAAGAAGCAGCCAACCGCGGTCAGGCTTCCCTTGCTCCGACCTTATCGGAGTTACACGGTTTTTACTTGAGAGACACCACTTCTTCACTGACCTCTTCCGACATGGCCGCAAAAGTCGCAACTCATTGCAAGAAAATTGCCCGTCTGACAACTGGGTGTTTGGAAAATATACGTAAGTGACGTAATCTCCCTCAGCAGTTTGCTTACCAGCACCCTATACTGAACACCTTCGCTCTTATGTGTACTGTAGACTCCGATCGAAATACACCCGTCACCAAACCTCTAGGTAGCTTGACACAAATACCCGAGTCTTCCAGAAAGCGTCAAGCTCATCCAACTCCTACCCGTGGATTGCAGAAGCGCCAACGTACCGATGATGAACCAAAGCTATCAGGTAAGCACCCAAAGATTTGGTTCAGCCCCATTCTTATAGAGTTGAGATAGTTTAATTAAACTAATGTCTTTGCATGTTGTCCTCATCATCAGGGACTCTTTGATAAAGTATGTTTCCATGCTACAATCTATTGCTCAGATTAAATCTTTCACTTTGGGTGTCAGAATCTTCAATGCTTTGTCCATGTAATTAAATAATAAGCTCTGGTACTGGATGTAATCACCAGTCATGATATGAAATCAAATTTATAAAGGTTTTGGAGAAGGACTTTGACTCATGAGGAAGTAGATAACTGTGATTATCAGTTGATTTCAGCAGCTGAATGATGTACCATAAAAGCATCTAGCTCAGGTATCAATGATATTGAAGAAAGTCACACCTAACAAGGTAGAGAGAATTAAAGTGAATTGGAGGCCACTTTTAAAACAGATAAAAGGACATTGATATTCCAAGAATCTGTGCCAAACATATGCTTGAGACCTCAATCCAGGTTAGGTGTTTCAAAAAGTAATGTGGCACACAGTTAGAGTCATGAAAATACAAATTTTCTGGATTCTGATTTGTATTACATAGTTGTCCCCAGTGATGTCTGGCAATCTACCTTTCAAGGAAAATCATGCATGCTTGTCAAAAAGCAAACAAAACTCAGGAACAGTGTAAATTAAATATGGGTTGCGGTGATGTGTTGCTTGCAACAGCCGGGTCCTGAAACACGTGACAGTTTTTTGCAGGGTCTCATAGGTGCAACACAATGTGTAGGATCCGTGGAACATTGTTGCGTAAAGTGGTTGGTATCCCCATGGCCTCTTGAAAAGAGTTTGTGTGTGCTTGTTGATGGTCAAGGTGAGTCCCGGCCCCGGAGCTCTGTCGAGTACCCGTTGGCGCATCCGTTGAGTCCGGTTCTTGTAAGCGGTGTTGAAAGGATCCGGCGCCGGTTACTCCGGCCGGTTTGGTCGCCAAACGTAGGGGTCAAAAGAATCAATTTCCGGCGGATATTGACTTATCTTTATTTTTATTTTCATTTTTTTCGCCATACAGCCGGATATCTGGCGGATAGCCAGTTCCACTACCGGTTCCAGGAATTTCAGTAAAAAAAACCAGCCGGATACTCTTCAACGGCTCCGGATGTCAAAATTCACCGGCGCTTTGGTTGTCGAATGGACCAGAGATAGCCGGATACTCGTTGTATCACAGGTTGAGTTGATGAGCATGTGCTACATAGACATGGTGAGTACTGCATGCATGGACTGTCCCATCCACCACCTCAGATGCCTTAATCTCTATGCTGTTCAAACCTAGACACCAGTAGAGCCATTGAGTTTTCAAAACATTGTTCTTGTTTAATGTGTTGCAGTTCAAGTGATATGGACTGCAACACAGTCTAGTTTCCATTCATTGAATGCACCCTTTGCTTTGGATTACCAGCTTTTATGTGTTTCTCAAATACGCTCAAAGTATTCTCCAAGCATATTCCCATCACAGTAATTTGGCCAACAATATTCCCTTGGGGACCCGTTTTCCCGCCAGGGAACCTCATTAATGCTGGCAGTGTACTTCGTTAGCAGTTGGGCGATTATAGCGTCGGTGATCAGTCCCAGCTGCGGTTATCGTATTGATTCTGAGAGATTGAGTACTTCCTTCAGCACAGATAGCGGCTGCATTTCGAAATACCGTAGCATAAGGGTTAGACTCGTCCATGAAAGTTTGAATAGATACTAAGATTTCAGGGTCTAATGTATTATTAAAATGGTGATTTCGAGCTTGTGCCTCGATTTCATCGCTGCCACCATAAACAAACAATTGGGCAAAGCCTGGGTGATTACCAGGTAATGGCATAAGGGACCCTATGTTGTGCGAAAGCTGTCCTGAGATCCTGAATGTATAGATACCACGCTGACCCATAACACTCCTGTCGATAGTAGCTCCCAAGGACGTGAAAGACATTGCATTGTTATATTTTCGAATTTCAGACCTAAATTTGGCAGAAGCTGCAGAAGGAGTCAGGACCATGCAGTATGTTCCTGACAAAACAAACTTACTTTCGTCTTGTTTAGTTAAGAGGTCAAGGTAAAACGCCGGTAGTTCTTGATTTACGTCTTGAGTGAAATATCGCAGCGGTAATTCAACCCCTCCATGCTGGCAGCAATTGCCGTAGGTACAACTGCGCGAGTTCTTATATTTGACAATACGCTCAATTTTCCATCGGTAAGCTCCACATTTTGAACATGGATCGTGTTGTTGCCCAATACTGTGTGGAATTTCGTCTCCAAATCGTGTGAGAAGGTTGATTTCAGTGGCCAGAGCTTCAGTTCGAGCAGCTGGTCCTTTTCTCGCTCTATAAGCTCTCATATCAACAGATTGGTGGGATGATGCAACGCTGTAGCTGTAAAGTAACGCTGGAGCTTCGATTTCAGATAAAACCAAGTCGACAATAATATAAATGGTGATCCAACGTATTGAATAGGAATCTTAGACAATTTATTGGGTTTTCGCCAGGTCTTCAAATCGAGAAGACGTTCCAAATGATGGCCCAAACTCTAGTTTTGGGAGGTTTACTTGAAATCTCCTTAACAGCTAGATACACCGCTTAGGGAACTCCACAGGCAAGCAATGTATATAATTTTCCGTGATTCAAAGCAAGAGTCAACATGTAGAGTGCTGCTGATTTGGGTGTCATTACAAATGCCTCAGCAGAGCTATGTGAAATGTATCGGTGTCATTAAGTGTTTGTGCTTTTGAGTCGCGGTAACAGTGAAAGCAACACCTCGAACTTCATTATCAAAGCGAAGCCTTTGGAATCCTATTAGTGATTATCAAGTTATATTCTGTAACTGTGTCTTCCAATGGTGGTGGTATCTAAGTCCAAAGCTTGATATGGAAGCATCGTTAGAATGCTATCCTTTGGAAGCCAGCTCCTCAATGACTTCATCCTGAAATTATGGTATCGTTCGATTGTAGCTATGTCTCAATGACCAAACGAATGAGGTCAATCTTGTATCGGCCGGACAAAATCGATATAAATAGTCCCCATTACTGAACGATCCCAGCTGTAGATAGTCCTACACAGTCTTGCAGCAGGGCATCATAGCTGCATTAATAGCCGATTCAAGGCATCAAATGTGACGTATGGTGGAAGCAAGATACTGATGCTTGGTGACTATAGCGTTATCAATAGTACTGGAGGTAGTGCATACCAAGCTGCAATATGTCTTCCCAGATCTGCAGTTGAAGGGAATTAGTGACCTTCCTTCGCACATGCAAGTTAAGGGGAAATGATCGAAAAATGATGTTATACACGTGAGACAGAAAGCAATAATCTCCAACACAATTCGGTCAACCTCGAGAAATATTGAAATATACGGATACTTGGTGCCCATTGCTAAATTTAATCGGCCCCGGGGCTCGAATTGACTCAGTTGTTGCATGGCTCATGGGATCTAAAGATACATATTTTCATTGTTGAATAACTGTTTTGAACTGAGGTTGAAGTGAGATTTGTTACAATAGCACACTGGGCAGCCAAAAATAACTAAATTTATAATCGCACGGGCGGTCAATTTGATGAGCATAGAGAAGATGAAAAACTACCAAGTATTTTGAATCAAATGGTGGAATTGCATGAGAAGGTAGAGCAGACTCTAGTGAACAAAAAAACAGATGACTTGTACTACGTAGTAAATTTAAGGCGCCCTGGACAATAAGAGAGTACGACAATTGGAGTAGGGTTGAACACGGTTTCATATTTCAGGACTCAAGCTCCCAGTCTTTGCCTTTTTAGTAACGCGTTTGGGCTGGTTACGAACACGTTTTTTCGCGGCTAGAGTTGATGTTGCATCGGTACTCAACTTTTCAGGGGAGATGCTTGACCCACTTGGCGTAGTGTGATCGGACGAAGCACGACAGAAAGATGATGGCTCGTAGTCAGCGGGTGCGAAGGGGAGACTGGCGAGCGACTCTGAGTCGGTAACAACTACTGGTAGTTGGAAAGGAGAGTTTACGCTTCGGGGGACAAATCTGCATACCAGGAGAGAACCAGTTAGGTAGTCATTAGATTGAGGCGTATGATTAAGATTATGCTCACTTCGTGGGTTTTTTAGCTATACCAACAGGCTTAACTGCTTCGGCCTTTGGCTTGATACCATTTGCGTCAACCTTGTATTCCTTGTTCCCATTGGTTGGAGAAACTTTGCTCGCCTAAAAGTCATCCAATCGTCAAAAATTAAATTGCTAGATGGGAGATCTCAAAAGGAACTTACAATTATAACATATCGCAGCGTATTTGGATCGTAATCCTTGATGAATCCGTGAAACTGGAATTCTCGGCCAACGCTCAGTATCTTAGGAGTACCAATCAAGTTAGGTGTAGGTAAAATGCGGTATTCAACCATAAATTGTGTGGCATCCTTAGTCTAATTTAGAGTGGTTGTCAGACTCATTTGATAATAGATACTTGACAAAGATTGGGAACACTTACGGTCGGATGGAAGTCGGAGTGCAACACAGTCACTACAGTAGTTGGCTTATCTTCAAACTTAGGATCTTTTCGTAAGCCACCGCGTGCTGGTTCAATCACGCTCTCAATAGCACAAACAATACCAACACCGGTAACACCAACAGAATCAACTAAATCACCATCAAAAGCAACGGCAGTGTTGAGGAAGACGCGATCGGAAGCTTCAAAAAATAACATGTCACTTTTATCAATATCGGTATTGGGGAAAAATGAGCCACGGAGGAAGTAGATGTTCCCCGGTTCCAACTTGTAGTTGGCTTGACTGAAGCCTTTAGCAACAATGTCGTAAGCTAATCGGTCTTCTCGAACATGTCCACTACATCCGATTGAAGTGGTGTAAGTACGATATTCTTTTCTCCAGCCATTCTCACCAGACGTCTACATGATTGAAAGTTTAGCTCTTAGCCAATTCCAATGAAACTAAGATCAGACTCGGTTATTATGGACACTTACTTTAGCTTCAATTTCGAAAGGGCCGGAGAGATACAGCCCGTGAGTTGTGGATTCAGTAGCATCGGCCATCTCAATCCTGCGAAGTAACTGCGCTATGTGAATCAAAAGGAGTCAGTCACAATGAGAAATAAATCGTTATGTATGAAATTTAGACGAATGTGACGTACCAATTATAAAATGACTGTACTATTTAGCTCTAGGCGGGTGTTGTTGCAGATGCAAGTCAGGGAATTAGAGGAGGACAGTTAAGCAGATGGCTTGGGAGAACTCAAAAGAGGTCTATAGAAAGAGAAGCAATTGCGTACCGCGTTGCACAAGTGTAAGGATCAATAGGCTCTACAGTGAAATGATTTGATGTGGTAGGGCGGAGTTGGGGGCTATTGTGGTGAAAGTTTCAATTTCGTCCCGGACACATGCCACTATATATACTGAGAATATTCGAGTTGAAGCTCACGCCGAGTCCACTTGAATTGCGTACTTTGGTTTCCTCATTGAAGTAAGTATTTACAATTAAGATTACCATCCAGTATTCAATTCTCGCGTAAGCTAAAAGACAATTTGGTATTGCATTTCTGAACATATAATTTCTACTTTCAACTTACTGTCGCGACTATTTCCAGTGGTACACTTGATGAGTATAATTATTGATGAATCAACTTTCTTATTGCATAAGTTACCCTGATATCATTTTTGGATGCGTTCTTGATGTTATGATTTAGGCCACAGAATGAGGTGCGGAAGATAGCCAACGAGAGGGTCCAAATAGCATCGGGAGAATTCGAATCTCGTGGTATCACCAAACTAAGCCTTCCTGGATGTCCCCGTCAAACTAAAAGGGGTGCGACGCGTGATTTCGCGGACAGAAGAAATTTCCCCTGTGGTTGGTTTTGGTGTGAAACGAGTAAATTCAAATTTGGGCGCAGAGATAATGGTACTCACCCTTGCTGCACACACACATCATGACTTGGTCATGTGCGACCACCCGACGATTGATTGTGATATAACATCTAATTAGAATCTTCAAACAGATTTGCCCTATAATGAATGAGTGTTGTCCGCGGAGTCAATATAATAATCGATGAAAAATTAATGCACAGGGAATATTATTGTGACATTACTATCATGTTAAAGAGCGTCCAAGCTCATTGCATTGGCAATCGCTATCAATTCGGATCTTCAGATTGAACATCGAACGATAATTCAGTCTGTTAGTAAAATAAAAGTTACCCGTACTGTGTTAATTAATACGAAACATCGGAAACAAATGGAGTGCTTACCGATAATTCGTGCCATAGGTTATTCAAAGCTTGATCGTGGTAGCTGTTGCTGTGTAATTACTTGGCTTTAGTGCTTCGTGTGACACGTGAGTGATGATGTTGGGCGGATCCGCGTGGATTGTATGCCGGTGTGCGGGCGGAGCGGAGTATGTGACACCTTTTATATCCAGCCCTAAACCTAACGCCCTAACCCCTAACCAGGTATATATGTATAGTACTCAAATTGTACACTTATTGTCACGGCTCAGCTGAACAGTTGTGTACCGAAATCTAATTGAAACTTTACTGCTAAGCTACGCTTGGGTGCGAGTCTTATCCAGATTGATTATGACAAATAATCAACAAAATGTGCAGCGCCGAGAGCTTCTGATGATGTTCGTTGAGTTAATGTAGTTAACATAATTAGTGGAAATCGATAGAGTAGGGGTAGTTAAGCAAAACATGCGAGCTTTTGTTTGAATACATGTCATCAGTTAAAATACCCAAACACTATACACCCTCAGTTTTACTAATACAATAAGGATCAGTTGTCTACATCAAGTTTTACAAATGGCTGGGTAGCGAAGAATAAAATCCCACATGAATGTTGCAAAGCAATACGATGTGCATGTGGATTGGACCACGCTTTTGATGTTCGATTGTAAGAATTGCAATACCTGAAGATGCACGTAAGGTACTTCCAAACTGAAGACCCGGTATTGCTCAGTAAGGTACATGCAGTCAGTACAAACTTGGATCTGGGGCTCACGATCTTGGGCTCGTTGTGGTGCACTTCGCGGTGGCTCGCGAAAGTGATCATATCCTTCTGAAGTTCGTCACCTATGTGGCATGAAGGATGGGAATTGATTATAGTAGTTGTATCACGCAATGAAGTATAATTACCAAGCAAGGGTTGAGATGAGTTGTGGGATTATTTTCGTAGACATGTTTAAATCTTCAGACGCACCAATTTGTGAGGAGTTGGGAGATGAAGTCCTATGTCAAGAGGATATATTCACATTTGTCAGTTGATTCTTAGACCGCTAATGAAATAAATACTTGAATACTAACTGATGTACTGCATAGTAGAAGGTTGGCATTGGTGTTACTTGCGTAGGTGGAGTCGGTGCTTTGTAAAGCTTATTTGACGAAGACGGTTGGACTACAGTAGCAGTTGTGTGTATGATTAAATGTACGTATGGTGCTTGCGATTTGGAGAAGATGATACTATAATTACGAATCTTGTAGTATGTGGAAATGTAGTGGATAATCGATTGGCACTGATGGTAATTAACTTCAGCTTCTATGCATTCACTCGATTTATCCATTCTTGTTGTAAAGTATAAACAATAGTGATGTGTTGGATGAATGTGGGATAGTGGTTGAGGTATTCGTTGTTGAATATTTGTAGCACGTACAAACCTGGTGTACACCATATTTAGGACAGAATCCCAACTTACGTAGTATTAGTGTGCAAAGCTGGAATTCCGATGTGGTCGCATCACGGGTATTACTTGAGGCTTCAATTTGGCGGTTATTATTACTCCCCTCGCCAAGGTGAATGGAAAGTTCCCTACCATGATTAATTGCATACATTCCATTAGTTGCTCCTTGCGAGACTGATCAATATGGTTGTATATTCTTAATTGTTCTATCTCCCTGGAAAACTTGTGTGTATGATGTGATATCGAATTAACTTCATTGGGTCAATTTCTCAAGTAGCATACACGCGAACTTTTGGTGTTCAAAGTATATTAATTGACTTTAGGGTTTTTTACTTGTAAAGCCAGTAAATAAGGAAGCACTTGCACAACTCCTCTGACGGGTTGTATTGATTGTTAATTGTTGTAGAGTCTAGGATGTCAAGCCTTAAACATTGCACTAAAAGATTTTAAAAGACTTGAAAGCGCTTTGCAAATGTAGAGGCAATAGGACGGGCAACGCGTAATCAACTTTATTGTTATAAACGTGTAGTAATAAGAGCACGGACAATATCTAATAGTAATAAAAATAGGTCGAAGAAGATACAATGTTTGATGGGTGAAAGTAGTGATTGTTCAACAGACTAACAACTGAATTCACTTGCACAAATAGACTACAGTAATACGGAACTTGCCGAGCCCGCACTTTGAATTGGCTACTCGAGTTCGAAAGTTGAAATCCTCAGAGTTTCCTACATTTGCTCGCTGCTGTAGTCAATGTCTTGGTTTTTTTGAAGGGAAGTCAGTGGAGTAGCTGGTGGACGGCTCAGCGTTGATTAAATTGCTGTGTGGGAACGGTGAAGAGGATAAGATTTTGATTGGGAAGTGTGACTCATCGGGATGAAGTCTAGGGCAGACGATAATGTAATGTGCCAGTTAGTTGTGGTTGAAATTCATATGAGAGGAGTTGTCGTACTCGTCTGATTCCTCAGCTGAAGCTGCAGCTTCCGTCACTTTGTCTTCGGAGTCAGCTCGATTGTTTGCACTTTCAGCTTTGTTGATATCTGCTGGGGTCACGATGTACTCGCTGTTGCCAGTTGTGGCGGAAACCCTGTTGACCTGTTCAATCATTGATTGTTAGGCCGGTCAAGAGTGAATTTGTATGACAATACGCACAATTACAACCCAACATGATGTTTTTTCGTTGAAGTCCTTGATGAAGCCGTGGAATAGATACTCCCGTCCTAGTTGCAGCTTTGGATGAACTCCAGCGTACCTACGGTGACCTTCAATGTGGTACTCCACTTTTGCCTGAGTCGGTTTCATGGCCTACACAATTCAGAGAAAGTCAGTATTTGATGCTATTGATTGATATGACAAATTGACTTACAATGGGATTAAATTGAGAGTGCAATACAGTAACTGCCATAGTTACATTGTCCTCAAGGCAAGATGATCCAGTTGACTTCTTGACACGAGACCTGAGCAAGACATCAATGCTGGAAACGACACCAATACCAGTGATGCCAACACAATTAATCATGCTACCGTTGTAAGCCTTGGTGGTGGCGACGAAGGGATGGTCATTACCCTCAAAGAGGAACAAATCGGATGAGGTGTCCAACTGGTTCTTAGGGAAGAAGCTACCTCGCATGAAGTAGACTCGGTCGCACTCGAGCTGGAATTGCAAATCGTTGAAGCCGCGAGCCTGAATCTCGTATATTTCAATCTTCTTACGATGGATGCCGCCGCACACAATGGAAACTGTGTACGTCGCAGCATCAGACTTGCGATTGAAAGCCGAAGATATCTGCGTAACCAAAATCAGTACATCTTTATCTAATCAACACGAGTATAATGCGCTAGAGAGAGTTCACCTTCTCTTCGATTTCGAAGTTGCCTGATAGGTAAACCCCATGGGTAGTTGTAGCGGCAGGATCAAGTAGTAAAGGAGGAGCAGTTGCAGTAGACACTGCAGTCGGATTGAAAGGATCGTCCATCGGCAATCGAGCTGCGTCAAAGTTGATTACTAAACCTAACTAATTCCTGTGATTGGTAACGGGTGGGTGTGGTCACGGTGTAAAGATTGGTAAATTGAGTGGATATTGGGTTGGCTCAGAAACTAAAGGAAAATGAAGGAATATCTTACAAATGGAGCGGATGTGTTAGGTGCTGGATTGGGCCTTATAGATACATTCAAAGTAATGGAAAGTGAAAGATCTATAAGTGAGGTTGAGGTGCCAATCGTCTCGCTCGTAAACGGGAACTGTGTAACACAATTTGGTGGAGGGATTTGAAAGGATAATAGTGACACGGTATATATATGATGATGATATGATAGTGATACGGTAATGATATGATGATGTATGTGATGACAGGTATTGACATATAAGAATAGACATGACGGGAGTAATGTGTAGTTTCGAAGGGAAGAGCAAAATGCCGAGTAGATTGAATCGACGAAGGAGAGGTTGGAATCAGTAATTGAATGTGATATGGGATACCAATAAATTTGTTAGTGAATCAACTATGCGGATAGTGTTGTGTGTGGTGAAATGTGGTAAAGTGGAGGTGCAGGAGGATCGTAAGACGAATGATTTAAACAGGGGGATGAAGAACTTTCTCGTGATTGGTGCTATGAAGATATAAGATACAAATCTCGCGATAAATGAATCATTAAAAAGGTGATGTGGACTTTCTTGTAATTGGTGGTATGAAGATGAATTACAGAGCTTGTAAGGCAGAAACTTGAGATGCTCAGAAGTCTGAAATTTTCAAAGGGAGAGAGGAGTTTTGTTGAGTTTTGTTCAAATTGATGGTTCTCCTTTAATGTGTATGATACGGAGACATATCTGCCTACCGCATTTGGCGACACAAAGTGGAACACCTCTTTTGTGTTAAAGGCTTGATCCTTGATTCCGACAAATTCAATGTCCTGCCCTTATTACTCAGTACGGACCCAGCAGCTTCTTGGTGCCGCCGATCAGGAGATTTTGAAGGTCATACATGGAACTCGGCTATGAAAGAGATGGAGGCAGTTGTGCTACCAGCCGACTGGCTTGATAAGGTGAAGCAACAGTTGCGAGAGCTATCTATGAGGCCAAATGAACATATGAGTGCATTTTGTGCTCGGGGTCGTCAACTGCAGGAGGCGGCCGGGGCGGATGAGTGTTCTGAGGAGAGCTTAGCTTGGTATATTGTAGGAGGCTCGACTGATCTTTTCCGCTCAATCCAACAACGGGATCAAATGGTCAAGACGAGTATCAATCCGGTGTCTCAACGTTTCTCCTTTGCGATCTTCGAACAGCGTGCTTGCTCAACGTGGGATTTTGCCTTGGCAATTGACCCAAGGTCAAGGGTCACCGCTCGTGTTCAGTCAAATCAGTCAACTATGCCCAGTGGACCAACGGTCGCATCTTCCGGATATCGCCCAGTTCAAAATACCTGGAATCCTCTCTCTCCTGAGGAAGCTGCGGCCCGAAATCAACGATTTGCGGCGTATATGCGATCTGTGGGGTTATGTCCTCGTTGTAAGACGTCGTGTGCCAAATGGCAGGGAGGCTGTGTAGCAGACGCAAATTTGACCTATTTCCCAGTCCCGGCGGATTTCCCCAAAGTACCTCCTTACCCGGCGCCAAAGACAAGCAATGCGACCAACCGAGTGCCCCCAGCTACAGCCTCTCGACCAACACCTCGACGAGTGGATGTGGCGGCGGTTGAAGCCAGCGATGTGGTTGACGTGGCGGCTGTGGGAGCATTCCCTGATTTGAGTCGTGAAGATATAGCAGCCTACGGGCAACTCATAGAGCGTCTTCAAGGTCCAGAGGAGGATGAATTGGTAGATCATGCGGAGTGCGTAGAATCTGAAGCTGTCTCACCACCTTCTCAAAATGTCAACCCACTAAACTTAGATGTCATTGTGAATGGAATTACCCTTCGGGCATTGGTGGATACCGGCGCAGGGACGAACTTGATGACGGAGAAAGCGGCCTATAAACTCAAACTAGTCAGACGTCCTCTAATGAAGCCCATTACTGTACGTCCTGCAATTCTATCCGAGCCGGTGCCGTTCACCTTGAAGGAATTTGCTTTTGCTAATGTGAAGGCTGTTCGTCCGGCGTTTACCTTTGGGGCGACTCCTTTTAAACTGGCGCCATTAGGGGGCGATTACGATCTCATATTGGGCACGCCGTTTTTATCAAAACATCATTTGGATGTGTCCATGAGTGGAAGATTGTTACGTCATTCAAAAAATGGGTTTGAATTTAGAGAAGTGAGGAAAGTGATGGAAGAGGATGAGGTGAAGATATTAGAGAAGCGAAGAGAGGGTTTGGTTGCAGCTGTTGTAGAGAATTTATCAAAAGTTGATGAGGCCGCTGAATTATCGAGACGTGAAATGAAAATGTTTAAAGATTTTGAAGACTTGTTTCCTGAGGACTTACCCGATTTGGATAGCCCGGAGAGTGTTGAGAGTGAGGCTGAGTTCTTTCCTGAGAAACTTCAAGACACATCTTCATCCGTCAGACACCGTATATTACTTACAGACCCAAATGTAGTGATCAATGAACGTCAATACGGATATCCAAGGAAACACCTAGACGCGTGGCGATTGTTACTGAACAAGCACCTGAAAGCGGGAAGAATCCGAAAATCCACCAGTCAATATGCATCGCCGTCTATGATCATACCTAAGAAGGACCCGACGGCTCTCCCACGTTTAATCTGCGACTACCGGAAATTGAACAAATTCACTGTTAAGGATCGTGGACCATTACCGGTGGTCGATGAATGCGTAAGAATTGTAGCTCAAGGACGTATTTTTTCATCATTGGATCAGATTAACGCTTTCTTTCAAACAAGGATGTGCGAGAAAGACATACCGTTAACGGCAATCAAGACGCCGTGGGGTCTTTATGAATGGGTCGTCATGCCCATGGGGCTGACAAATGCGCCGGCAACACAACAAAGACGACGTGAAGAAGCGTTGGGAGATTTGGTGAACAGTGTATGTGTCGTTTATATCGATGACATTGTGGTATTCTCTAATAGTATTGAGGAACATGAAGAACATTTACGAGAGGTACTTCATAGATTGCGGGCAGCCAATCTATATTGTGGGTTGAAGAAGAGCAAGTTGTTCCGAAAGAAGATCAAATTTCTTGGTCATGAAATTAGCGCGGAAGGTTTAACACCAGATGATGAAAAGGTCAAGAAAGTATCTAAGTGGCGTCGACCTCAATCACCAAAGCAGGTTAAGGAGTTTTTGGGGACAGTTCAGTGGATGAAAAAGTTTATTGATGGGTTAGAGAGGTACGCGGGGAAATTGACACCGTTGACTAGTAGTAAAAGAGCTGATAGGTTTGAGTGGGGTGAGAAGGAGGAGGAGGCTTTTGAAAATATTAAGAGGATGATTACTACGCTACCTGTATTGAGAAATATAGATTATGATTCAGAGGAGCCTGTGTGGTTATTCACCAATGCAAGTGGGCATGGATTGGGAGCTGCTTTGTTTCAAGGTCACGACTGGGAGACTGCAAATCCTGTGGCTTACGATGGACAACAAATGACACCCGCAGAACAAAATTATCCGGTTCATGAACAGGAATTACTCGCTGTAGTCCATGCCTTGGCAAAGTGAAAACTTCTTTTGCTTGGACTGAAGGTACATGTGATGTTGGATCATCACTCTCTGACTCACTTATTGTCACAGCGGAATCTCAGTCGTCGACAGGCACGGTGGTTAGTAACTTTGTCTCAATTCGACCTAGAATTTAAATACTTACAGGGTGCGGACAATTCAGTGGCGGACGCTCTGTCTTGGGTGGAAACAGCAGCCGTGACAATATCAACAAGCCGATTCGACGATGAGTTCATCAAACAAATCAAAAATGCTTACGACTCTGATCCATTCTGTGCGAAGTTGCTGAAAGTGGTACCTTTGAGGGACAACTGTACCTTGAAGGATGGCCTCCTGTTTCTAGATGGACGATTGGTCATTCCTACAGGAACCACCTTACGAAAGGAGCTTGTTTTGTCGGCACATCAAGCCGTTGGTCACATGGGCACGTTGAAGACTGTGGCGCGTTTGCGTGAGGAGTTTTATTGGCCAGGGTTGGGTGATGATGTGGAATGTATCGTGTCTAGCTGTGATGATTGCCAACGCCTTAAAGCACGAACCACGAAACTGGTAGGCCGGCTTCAAACCACCGACTTGCCTCAACGCCCAATGAGCAGTATTGCTCTTGACTTTGTGGGCCCTTTTCCCAAGGTTTCCGGCTATGATATGGTTCTATCTTGCACGTGTCGATTAACTGGATTTGTGCGACTTATCCCTGCCAACCAACGAGATACGGCTGAGAGGACAGCACGAAGATTATTTAACTCATGGCTTTGTGTTTTTGGTGCTCCAGACGAGATGGTAGGCGATCGCGACAAGACCTGGCAATCCCGATTCTGGCGTGAACTCCACTTATTGATGGGGGTCACTATTAAATTGACCACGGCCTATCACCCACAGGCATACGGGCGGGCTGAACGTACGAACAAAACTCTAGGACAACTACTCCGGTATTCTACGCAGCGCAAGCAAGGCAAGTGGTTGGAGAGTTTGCCTACAGTGGAGTACGCGGTAAATTCAGCCGTGAATGCATCCACGGGAGTTTCCCCGAAGGGATTCCCCTTTGGATTTCAACCTTGATTATTCCCATTGACTACCCAGGAGAATGTAGTAGGCAACGATGTAAAGAAATGGATAGAATCAAGGCAAGGCGAGTGGGCAAATTGGAGGGATAAGTTGTGGGCTGCAAAAGTTGATCAGGCGCTACAGTATAGCAAGAGACGGGGCGGTGAGCTGGGAGCTCAGGTTGGAGACTTAGTGCTTGTTGACAGTGCAAACAGGTTCCAGATTGTCGGCGGGAAGGTGGCAAAGCTGAGGGCACGGTACGACGGGCCTTATAGAGTTGTGGAGGTTTTGAATGATGGTCGTGACTTCAAGCTTGAATTGCCAGATAGCGACACGACTTATAGCACCTTTCATGCGTCGAAACTCAAGATGTACAAGACAGCGGACAGTGAGGTCGTGGAGTAAGCTGGAGCGAGGAGCTACCTTGTGCAAGTAAGTCTCCTCCTTACATATGCACCAGTCCGAGGGGTTTCTCTTCCCTGTCATGTTTTCAAAAAAAAAAAAAAAAAAACATTACCTTGGCCACTTGTGTGAGCACCACATTTTTGTGCTCTCTTCCCAGGCGAGGCGGACTGTCGAGAATAGCTCAGGATGGTTAGTTTGGAGTACGGGTGTTGGTGATGGTTATGGTTTCCTTTCTTTTCTTTTTTCTGTTTTCTTTTCTTTTCTTTATTTCTCTATTCTTTCAAGTTAGCTAGTTGGTGTTACATTTTAATGGTGGTGGATTTAGTAATTCTGGGTTTGTTGACAGTGGGAAGTGTTTGGGGAAGGATTAGAAGGTTTTTAGGTGGGGAGGGTGTAAGAGGGGTTGTGACAGGCAAGTGTATCAGATATCACGGGTAGTGACAGTTAGGGTTTCTTTTAGAGATTTTCACAACCCTCTTCCTTTTTTCCTTTTCTTTTTTCCTTGTGATTTCTTCTCTATTGTTTCTTTCTCACTATTGTTCGACTGTGCTGGGTTTTTTCTGATTAAGGAGTGCTGGACTAGGTATGGTGATTTCTTCTCTATTGTTTCTTTCTCACTATTGTTCGACTGTGCTGGGTTTTTTCTGATTAAGGAGTGCTGGACTAGAAATACAAACAAGGGGATTAGAATAATCCCTGCTCTTCGTGAGCCGCTGCCAATCTCGAATACCAGTGAAGGCGACCCTGAGCGTCGTCTTACA
>KZ143187.1:0-11439 GCA_002157085.1 Melampsora occidentalis | reverse complement strand
ATTGAGAAGGCCTTATTTGTATGTATAGGAAGATAATGAAGAGGTTAAATAAGTCGGAGTGATTAAAATTAAATAATAGTTTTGATGATTCTACTCTAACAATAACGGAAAAGGTCGTTCCCCTAAAAAAATTACCACGTTCACCCTTTTCACTTTGGATGCCGCTGCCTCGCCACACAGGCGTCTGAGCCATATCCACGCCCCGCCCCGTTAGCCCACATCCCTCTCTACCAATTTTCAACACCTTTAGCTCGACCCAGCTACATGTACCATCGCAGTCGTTGCACATGTACCAGACCGCGTGTCGTTACGCACTCCACATTTCATATGTTATGCTGTAACCCCCAACATCTTCAGCTCGACCAAGCTCCCAGTACCACCGTTGCACCCAAACAAACATGTATCAGATAACGTGTCCTTACGCACCTGCCATTAATATGTTATGCCGTCCATACCATACCACATAACCGCTTGATCACTATTCGTGCAATATCCGTCCAATGAAGAAGCGAATTGTCCATGGTTGTCATCAACTCCCTTTGCAGTATGTGCGTGTCCCTGAGCATTATGTTCCGTGATCTTTCCCAATCTGCCTTCGCAAGACACAAAGCACGTCGATACTCAGTTAACCTACGACGCACCGCAAGGCGTCGCGATCCAGTATCCTTTGATGCAATAAGCTCACCTGGCCGCTGTCCCTTTTGTCACGGCCTTCAGACCCACACGTGCATCCAACCATCGCCACGCGCGGGACTTGGGCAATCAAATGCCCGGTACCACTGCCTACAGCCGAACGTCATTGCCTATAATAAGGCCGGCGTTTTGTCATCAGATTTAAGTCTCAGATCACCCCTCGACACCTAAGTTTCCTTTCACTTTAATTGCAAAATGTCGATTGCATCCTCAAGACACTCCGTGTTTTTTTACGGTCGTTTCCTCATCAATCACGATGTTTGTCCCAGCCGTCCATTTCCCTTTATAAGCACAACCGCTGACGTCACTCCAGACCATAATCCCATATCCACGCCTCCGTGGGCGCACACATTTCTCCGCAACTATCTTTATCGCAGACACCCATATACTCGCTATGCCAATCACCATCAGTGTGCCAGCTGCCTTCCCCAATTTGCTACCTGGCTCGATCTACTGGCTCCGTGGTCACTTAACTCACTTCCATTTCGCAGACGGAAGCCTTCTCCATGTTTCCGAGGACAGCATCAACCTACTCCCGGGCCACGATCATAACCCTGCGTCCCTTCTAGACCAAGTCTATGCAGTGTCTCGTGGGTGTGTCATTGCTTGCTCTCGCCAACCTAATCTCAGGTATTGGAATGTTGTCACTCTCCATCGGGAACACAACTTACTTGTCAGTCCCGGTGCCCAAGAGCAGCACGCATCATCAAATTCGCTTACTCATTTTCGTATTGGCAGACCGGTCACAACGTTACATTCGAGATGGATTGCGTTTTGCCACACGCCGTCATGCTCGCTGCAGGCCGTGCAACGTTCCGCATTGGCAACGACGTGGCCCTGCACGGCATCGTCACTGAATTCAATGTGCAAGGCCACCAATGGTGCATTGAAGTGCGTATGCTCTAATCTCAATTCCGGTACTTCCGCTGCCCAACGCTGACCCTCAGTTCACAGGCGCTGCGTGCTGCTCCAGCCGCCGACACCACCCCTTCCGAACCTACGTTACCGTACGCCGAAAACGAACTCTTACAGGCGCTCGAGTGACTTTTCCCGCTTTGTTATTTTCTCCCACCGTTTCATTCATTTGATCTGTCGTCTCCCTAATCATTGTTGAACGCATCCCCGTTGTAGTCTCATTATTACATTTCGCACTCCCGAATTAAGAGTTACATTAACCATGGTGAAATGCACGTCTAGCTACATTATGAACAGTCTAGGGCTCAACCCACGCTACTAGACCGCCCGATAAGTCAAGCACCACTACACTGAACCTACACAACGCACAGTGTACACTTATGTATCTTAGCTTAGCACGCACAATCGGCATGCTTCATATCACATTTACGTAGACAACGTGAACCAACTCCCATTCTCGACTCGTGAAAGCAGTCCACAGCGTTCATTCAATCTCAAGGACGGGGCAAATAGTCACATTGCTTCCGCGATGTTTTAGCGCTGACCTTGCAACGACTACTGACCAAGATACGACTACAAACAACAACACCAATGCCCAGTCAACATGTGCCAATCGACCTGACCGGCGTTGCACCATACTCTCATTTGCCCTTTGCCCTTACCCAGCCATCTTTGCATACTCTTAGGCCATATCTTTACGTTTAGGACGCGACCAGACAGGCCAATTCGACGCTCGTCCGAACTCTCTGTACTCCACTCAACCAGGCCCCTACTCCACCTACGCTCTCTGTTTCAATACAGGCCGACCATTTTCTCTTCTTCTCGAACCACAACTCTTGACAGCTATAAAGGCCGCGCCTTTCTCACACACTTTCTGTTCACCCACGCTTCTAAATCAACTATTTTCTCAATTTTCTTTTTCCCAATACCATATCTACCGCCCGACCTTCTAAATGTCTAATGCATCGCGTCGTTCGCATCCTGCATACGCGTCCGGCACGTTCGAAATAACCGGCGAGGTATGTCGTAATCTTTCCCCGACACATACATCGACAATCATTTCGCTGACGTTTCTCCCCCACAGCATACCAACACCTTGACTGCTCAATCCGGCTTTCGAACTGTCGAGTCTGGTCTTAACTGTAGTGGCATTGGCAATGACCCGGCTGCTGAGCACCCGGTCCTCATCTCCTCATTTTCTGGCATCGGTGTTGGCCTCTCCGTGGGAGAAATGTACGGCTTAAAATGCAAGATCATTGCTCCCAACCTGCCTCGCCCACCATTCCTTGTCCATGAGATGAGTCATCACGTCCATGTAGGCAACGCCGAGACCTTTCCTGGCAACCTTATCGACAACACCGCCATTAGTTCCACCGGAGTCATCATCGAGAAGCGAACTGAGCAGGAGCCCGTTCATGGCGGCAAGCCAACCGTCGTCACCATCATTCGGCACACTGACTGGGATCCTATGGTAAGCCCCACTCCTAGCTCAGATTTACGCATACTGACACCCCTGCAGGGCGGCGGGAACGTCGAATTCAACATCGAGTACTGGTGTCGCCCAGTTCGTAACCTCATCAAGACGCAAAATTTGTTCCAACGTGGTCGCGAAGTCACGATCAATGGATTCATAACTGGCCGTGACATGACTCGCCACATCCTCCAGGTCGATGTGAGTCATTCCAACCGTCCACATCATCAACTATCTTTTAATGACCCCCATCCAACCTAGATTATGTCGATATCCGTCTGCACCGGACCTGAGAACATCAATGCGTCTAACACCGGTGCTGGCACCGCTGAATCTCGCACTACCCGTGGCGGTCGCGTTCGACTTCCAAGGTTCGTTCACAAGCAACTCACCGCACAGTCATTTTACTAATGCCAAAATTACCAGGATTGATCATTCGAGCCCCCTCAACTCGTCTCCCTCTGCGAGCACCTCGAACGAAGCTCAATCTTCTGAGACCGATACATCGTGAGTAACTTACACTCGCCACAAGAAAGCAACGTCCCTAACAACTCCTTGATAGGTTGTCCGACATCATCGCATTCACCGAAGGAAGCACCATCCCTTCGATTGGCACGACCTCCCGTGCGATGTCTCGCCAAGCACCCGATGCTCGATTCGCTGCACCGACATCCAACAAGCGCCAAAAGAGTTGATCATCTCCGATCCCGCCCTCGACTCCGTTGTAACACATCTTCCTATTCATCCTCGCCCTGCACTGTACACATACTTTATCTGTAATATCTCAGACCACACATCGCGCATGTACCCCACCGCCTCCCACATGCCTCTCCCCATACGCGGCTTATGTATATACTCTTCTCTGTTCATAGTATGTTTACAGAAATTCACACCCACCAACGTCATTGTCCTCATCTTTCTGAACGCTAAAGAACTGAAACCAGATGCTCTGCATCCTCTATACCTAAAGATAAAGACGTCTAATTGACTAGCAACTTGCTTGCACAAGCCAACATGGCTCTTAAACGTTGATCATTACGTTTGTTTGCACCACGAATTACTCTTTATTTTGAAGTATGATCACCTTTCAGCCATTCAAGCATCCCAACCCATCTTCTCCCTGGAGCCCTTTGGTCCCGGGGTCCGACGGACTTGCTGACGAAGACCAGCCAGCTTGTCTCGATAGACTAAGGTGCTGTGTTCCGATCGCGACAGACGTCAGCACGGTCTCTGAAGGAGATGTTCTCTTATTCCGCCATACAAAAGTTACTCTCAGCACCACAGGCCTTTTTGCTTACACTATCACCCTTTAGTAAACATCAAGGAGGAGTTGCACTACTACTCTGTCCAACAGTAATCGAAAACTGCCACCTATATTCTCGCGGCTTACTTACCGTATCTCTTTCAGTATCCGTATTTTAATACTATTCTTCAAACTACCAACACATTTTCTGCCTCCCTTAGAGAAGGCAACCCTCGCCATCATCATTGCTTAGGACGCGTTTTCTTCCGCAAGGGCGCTCAGGAGTTGATACCATCCAACTATTAACACTCCTCGCTCCACAAAAGAGACGCTACTCGCTACTTCATGGGCTATACTGTTATATGTGCCACAAGGCTAACAACCCACATAACTCAGCCGGAAACCCGCGATGGAACGCGACTCAATCTCTAACTCTATCACTCCGCAAAACCAAAAAGGCTCATGTATGAGGTGGTATAAACATGTATGCAATCTATTAAACAGGCGAATTACATTAAGATCGAGTCTCTTTGTACAAATCAATCACCCAGAGACGGTGAGTCACTCCCCGACACGCCTATCCAGATATCGGTGGCATACCCCGCTGCCTACGACTCCTACGACTCCCAGTTTGTCTTTGGACTATATGAATCTCTGTTGCCTAATACACAGTATGTTAGACAGACTCTAAATCTACGGCATCGTTGCTTACTTTGATTTCCCATCGACGATTCCTCGAGTTATGCGCCACCACATTTCCCCTAAGGCTGATGATGTTACCAACTTCAAGCGCATCCATTGGTAAAGACGAGCTGACATTCGTCTCTACAACGTAGTTTGCAAAGAATTCCGCCGGCTGAAACGGACATTGGACCACATTAGCGCAATCTTCAAAACAAGCTATGGATTCGCTTACAACACTGCTCGCACACCGGTGTAGTACTTTCAAAACCTCGACAAAACCCCCGCCGACCTCGGAGACCCTGCAATGCCAGTCCACAATTTCACCTATTCCATGAGCCGAAACTTTGTCTACTATACCATTCACGTGAACCTCAGTAACGTCGATAGCTATCGTGCTTGCAAAATCCTCAAACAAAGTCAATTGACCACCAGCACCCTCTGTTGACACTCCGCCTTCAACCCTGTACGCGTGATTGCTTCTCAAGTCGCAGTCGCTCCGAATCCCCGCTATGCAGATGGCGATTGCTTCTGGAGAGTGCCGATTAACAATAACATCACTCTCAAAACACCGATACTGGCGCCTCGCGTCATTATCTACGAACTCAAACTGCACAACAAATCAGCGAACAGCACCTATTGATTTTCACGTCGACTTACCTCCTGCCTAACCCAGAAAACGCTGCTGAAACGTAGTGGCAAGCTTGTCAGTAGATGGAAGAACATACTGCAAGGGCGAATGAACGATTAAGATGGTGTTGCTCAATTATAAGCCTTGATTCAAAATGACTGAACGTCTCATGCGATTGCTCAAGCAGTCGAAGGAAAGTAGCGGTATATAGAGAAGAACCTTGACGTGATCTTTACCAGTCAAATTCAATGATACTCACGAAAACCTTTTATACCCCGACCCATCTTCACTCACCTGCACGCCCCCATATATAGGCCAGCCATCCCGCAATTCATGACAGGCTGACCGACAAAACCCAGACACGACCTCACTCCGTAGGCATTCAAGCCACTCTTCTCTTCGCTCAACCTGGCCACAAAGTTTTTGCCCCCTTTTCGAAAACCGCCTACTCTACGCCCTCGCGACTGCCTTCCTTCACACTCCACCCCCTCATCTCTCGCTCACGCACTTGCTATTCTTTCCTACGGCAAACCGCGTTATGTTCTGTCACATTTGTCCGGTTATTGACAACCAAACCAGCCCAAGCTCACATCGCTCATGTAGGCCAAACCGGTTACAACATTGCACTCTGGCTTTCGATGCGAAGTCTGCCCGGGCCAAAGCACAATATGACTCAACACCGACTGAATTTATCCGCAAGCTTAGATGCATTCTCTTGCAACCCCGCTGTTCATCACAGCATTGCACTTACCGCGACACGCCATTGTGTACTCTATCGACTACAACCCCACTTCGCATAAAAGAGACAACAGCATCCAAGTCGACTACCCACCACCCATCCCTTTTCTCTCCAACAATCTATACCCTACACAACCACACATGAATTTCGCCGATTATAATATGATTCGGGTCCCTCTCTCGCACCCCATTTATATCCACTTCACTGGCCAGGCAGGACCTGAAGTGAGTGACTTTCAACTCTCATATACTCCACATACTTATCGATCATTCAATACAGTTCCCTTGCTTAGTTGCAAACGATAAAGGCTTTACAATCCATCACGTCTCCTTCGCGACAGGCGGTATGAACGGCGATGACGGTTACTCGAACCCGATTTTACTCGCTTTTAAAACAACCACACCCGCAACGATCCGACCCAATGGTGTCTACTCTATGACATGTCGCCTCATAGGATCCAACACGCCAAACCACGACCACCTTCACGTAGATCCTCGCCATGTCACGTCTTTCGGTGTCCCCGCCAAAGCTTCTCCCAGTCTGCTCAACACGTTCGTCGACAAAACGACAATGTCCGCCCTTGGCACTGTTTTTGACCGAGAGATCATAAGCGACCCTATGGACCCGGACTCAATAACAATTGTCATCACGCTCAAGTCCGTTGACCGAGACCCGATTGTAAGCCATCTCAACACGTCACCTAACCTAACGTTGACCCGTTTTGTACCACAGGAACTCAACCCGGTCACCGTTTGCACCAAACATTTCGTCACGCCCAGCATTCAAGACACTCAGCCACACGAACTTTGTCAGATTGGTGCCGAGGTCCTCATACATAGCGTTGTTAAAGATTATGATGAGATTAACTCGGTGTGGGAAGCGGAGGTACGCACCCAAACTATTCCTATGCAACAATTCTCTGACACCCATTATTAGGTTATCAACATAAGCGTATGCAGCGGCCACGTACCAACGACAATTACCGCTGTCCGCAAGACTGTTGGTCTACCCGCGGGCTCTCGGGTCCCCTTACCCAGGTAAGCAAGTCGAATCATCCAATTTGCACACATTCAAACCCATTCTCTATGTCTCTTGCAGCTCACAATCCACGGTTGCTACTTCAAGTACCGACGACGGACCGCGTGATTTACTCTCATACGACACGAGCTTCATTAGTCCTCTTGCTATAGGCAAGCGTCCACGCCATAAATAGGGCGTCGAATCTCTCCGCCGTTCGTTTTGACAGCAAACGCTTAATCCTCATCACGCACTCAATGCTTACCTTTCACTGCACATAGTTCATCAGATACTTTTCAACATGTATATACACCGCCCGATTCTTAACCTGTAGACAGTGCCAAGCTTGATATACCACATCACGTTGCATGAGCATTGATGCCGACTCCGCGCAAGACGTCGAAGTCTACATAGCAATGCAGTACAACATGACAATCAAAGTATGCTTTCTAGGCACGCCATATCTATAATTGTCATCTTGCATGTCGCCTGTTCTCCCTCGCATCGTCCGGTTTGCCACCTTTAGAGACAGCTTGATCCTAACAACCCCATCACGCGGGCTGTTGCATTATACCACCACATCCGAGCTTAAGACTGAGACCCACCGAGAACCGGAGTCGATGTTTCTAACGATGGTAGCAACAGAGTGTGCGCCGCGCACCTGTTCGACGTTAGTAAGTATTCAGGCAAAAATCGCAACCAAGTGCTCACCCTCACAATCCAAGATCGGCCCGAGTGCGCGTATTGGTCAACATGCCCAGTGAAATCTACGATACTCCCCACATTGAAGCTTTCCTGACCAATCCGTCCCATCATAGCCGCAGAGGTCCCTCAATTGATGGCCGCATCACCTAAGGGCTACTGTCAGCACGTGAATCAATGCTAAGTGAAGCAAACTCACCACGTCGTTGACGAGGAAAGCTCCACTCCAATTCATGATCAAGGAGGCACCAGCAAACATTGACATCGTAGTAAGTGCGGCCAAGAAGATCAATATATTGCGTCGAAGCGTCGCGACCAAATTGATGTACGTTTTGTTCCGGACTGGCTTGGCAGAAGCGTTTGCAAAGCAAGATGCCTCCGACGAAGATATCAAAACCGAACGTACACCGGCCTGATTTCAACTTGAAGTCGCCAAAACACTGTCTCACTAACGCTTTCATACGGGTGAGGCACAATAGGTTATGCCAAGTAGATTCTCAACCGTCTCGCGCAATGAATGACGCGCAGGATCCATCAGAACGACACAATATGACATGCAGACCCGTTCACTGCCTTATTCAACGAGGTCCTACATCCATTCAGAACAAGTACGATTGACCAGACCCCACACACCACCGAATATCTTTGGTCACGAGGACATCTCCCATCACCAATACGCCACATAAGATTAACACGGGGCGTGACTACTAAAAACGTCAACCATATGTCAGGGTCGATGTCATTGCAAATGCGTTGGACTGGAACTGTGCGATTGTATGGTGAAGTGAGTTAAGTATGATGTTGTATAACTTCCTTAACTGACAGTTGTCCGCAGGTATACCTCAAGGGCATCAACGACCAATGGCATCGATGCTTCCACGCTGCCGTTACGAGCCCTTACACCGCCGACGTTGAATCTCCGTTTTATGTTACTATCGAAGACGAGACACCTGTGCCCGATGGATCATACGTCGCATTGGTTGGAGTAGTCGCAACCCGAAACGACGATAGCGAGACATTGGTGGTCATGACAGGCCAGCTATCACCTCTGGCTCCCGCATTGGAAAATGTCATCGACTCTCAAATCTATGGTATTGACGTGCAGAGCCATGGGGTAGTTACGCAACGTAAAACAACTCCAGCGGGTCACCGGTTCTTAGTTGTCAAGCATAACGCATGTATCCCATTGGTTAGTACTTTATACCCATCGATCATAGGCAATTATTGACTCGCGATAATAGCAAGCAAGAATATTTCAATACATTGCTATATATGTAGATACGACCGACCTCATCGACACGTTGCAGGAAATCGCAACACGAGTGGGATCGGTGGTCTTTCTTACAGGTAAAGTCATGATGTATTCCTCTGAGGGACACATATGGATGAATCATGTGAGTCACAACTTTAAGCTACCTGTACGCATGCTCGCTGAACATTGCGCACACTCCAGATGACGAGTATCGTAGCTATTCCCGAAAGGAACTAACCAATTACATGCCATGACCTTGGCGAGTTAGTCGTGCATTATTCCTACTACCGAAGGCAAGACACTATTTATCATTTCTACAACCTATGCAAAGACATCCTACAACACTAGCTACTGCTTGCAGAACGGGGTTTGCAAAGAGATCAACTCTTCTATCACTATGAGAGAGCACTGCACTACCTTCACTGTCTACACCTCGCAACACCTCAGATTTACCATTCGCCATTATGTTATTGACTTAAATGGTGAAATCATTTGTCTATGACTCAGAGGGATTAACCGCAACATGGGAAGATACCTGAGCATACATTTTAACGCCCTCAGCTGGACCGAAGTTCACAGCTATCGGAACCTGCCTTTGCAAGGCACAACATCCCGTCGTCATATAGCTCAGCTTAGTATCTAATGGTGAACCTCCAGTCACGTAGCGTTTTCAAATGTACTGCCTCGGAGATTGTCACTCATATCACTGCGCTGACAGTCTTGTAGGCTTGGCAAGATACCGTAATCTGAGCGACACCAATACTACTAACTGGGAATCAACAAATTGACTGCGCGTTAGCTCCAAAAGGCAGTTATCACACTCAGCATATAACTGCTATTACTGATCGTGCCTTTACCCACTAAAATTTAATAGACTCCAGACGAAAGATGGCGGGAAACCACGCCTGATTCTGCATGGGCCACATAGAAATTTTCAACCGACCTCAACGAATTGAAAAGCCCATGTCTTGTGCCTCAACGAGCATGCAGTCGTATTCACTCCTCATCTTGACGACTTTTTCCCTCACCCGACGAACGCGAGACATACAACCTGACATGAAGCAATATTGATGTTATCTATTATTGAATACCGCCCCACAGCTTAGTCGATAACAATGACACTGCTACACATTCCCATCATCGCACTCAACTATTTTCTCTGCGGTGCATCACTTTATCCATCCTCCAAAGCAAACCCGTTCAATCACCGACAATTCCCACTAACCGTATACCAACCTGCTTATTGTCATCGCTCCTCTCCCCGGCAAACAACACCACCGAGATTTGAAACCGAGAACACACTTATGGATGAACACGAACCAATCGTGTACTACCCAGTGCCNNCGCCATTATCAAAGAACAGAGGCTTCACTACTTACCCGTTTTCGAACTGAGTTGCCTCATCGCCTTGGACCCTGCACCGATGAGTGCAAATCGTGTAAAGCTTTGCACTGGAAGGAAGAAAGGCCAAGCTCAGCCAAGAAAACCGACCCGCATGCCTACACCGAGTGTTGTCAAGGGGGTACAATCAAGCTTCCCGTTGATTACGAAGGACCCAATGTCACACCTCCATTCTTGCAGCATTTGCTCACATTCCAAAGTGGTGGTACGTCCCATAATCATAACTGATGGCTTAACATGATCTGACTCTCTCCTTTACAGTAACAAAAGAGTTCAAGAAGCGAATTCGTATGTACAACAACGCCTTATCATTTACCTCTCTCCGAGCTAAAGTCGACAAGCTGGTCAACGGTCCATACGGAATTCAAACCTTTCGAATTCAAGGCGCTCTTGCCCACCGCATCTCTGGCCTCACTCCCGACGGTAACGCCGAGCCGGCATTTGCGCAGGTCTACGTTGTTGGAGATGGTGCTGATGAAGAAATCGAGTCTCGACTAACCAATGAATACATGAGGAACAAAGATCCAACTTTCAAACTCAACAAACAGATAATGACAGTGTTCCAGAATTTCATGTACCTTCACAACCCCTTTGCCAAAATGTTCAAGCATGCCGGCGATGTTTTGGAAACCCATCCAAATATTGGACTGAAGCTGAAGACCATGACGGGTGCTGGCGACAGACGACGGTACAA
>MWRL01007149.1:0-14128 GCA_002157085.1 Melampsora occidentalis | reverse complement strand
GCAATGGGTCTACCGCAGGCGAAACAGACGCGCGTCACGTCGAAAATTTATTTAGGCGAAGAAAGTCGGTGAAAGCGAATATCGCAAGAGATCACTCACCGCCAATGGTCCAGCCCATAAGTATCGTGAATGTGAACCCAATTCATACAGTTGTTCGGACTGAAGTCAACGCGAGAGCTCATGGAAAATCTGGTTCGGATATTCGACGCGGTACCAAAAGGTTTTCTATCCTTCTAAAAGATCGAAAGACCTCCAGAGCGGTTGCTACCCTTACAGAAATTCTTCGCGCATCAGCTCCAGCCGATTGTCAAGAAAACTCAAATGACAAAAGCGAGCCACTGATTCTACGAAGCGGCGATCACAGCGTTACCTCCTCAGCAGCGGCCAGGAAATCTTTCAAGGATGTGACCGACCGATTGACTAAACCTGAACAAGCCAGTAGGATTATCGCCATCTTGAAAACCCAGCCACATCCCTCACTGAACGCTACAACAGCTTCTTCCCATATCAATGTTCAAGGAGTTTGTCTCGTGACGACAGATGACAGAACAGGTTCTCAAAGCCTGTTGACACATCAAGCCGATACATCTAGGAACGAAGCATCAGGGGCTATGATGTCTAGGTTGAATCCCTCAAATGGGATCTTAAATCTCGTCACTGGAATGTCATTGGGCACTATTGTGGGTGTGATGGCGCGTACCTCTGGGCTGTTCGACGCGTTGGCCACCTGCACCGGTGAAATTATCCAACGTAGCGAAGCTCATCAGAACCTGATTGGATTAGTGCCAACTGACAGAGTCAGCCTTTGGAAGTGTACGTTTTCCATCATGATGCTTGAGACATCTGTGCCATGCTGTGTTTTACTTGTTTTACCGTAAACTGATCCCGAATCGTTTTCGATCATCTCAGACTGGTGGGGGTTTGAAATTGCTTTGCCGCCACCGAGCATAGCTAATCTAGAGAAGACGAAGTCAATCAGTGCCACGTTCCTTCAACTATTGATGGGATTGACAGTCGCAGGCGGGATCGTGGAGCTCACCCCGTTTATACAATACTTGAGCTCATATCTGGATATGGAATGGAAGGCCATCGTTAGTCAAAATAAAGGTAGGCCTTTAACATTTAATTGCAACTGTGTATGCCTGATGATGCTGACAATGGATATATTAATAGGTCGGGGTGTGGTTCTAGCTGCCACCTGGGCGCTTCCTGTGGCGATTGTGCCCCGGACATGGGATTTTGATCAAGTCCTTCCCACGGACCCCTCACACTCCGGTCAAACTTGAACGCTGCGATTTTTCTCGGCTGCGATTTGTTCTTACGTTACGACTCTCATTTGGAATAACCTGAACTTCTGTCTTTACTGTTTTTTGTCCCTTTTGTATCTCCTTGTTAGCGTTCTTGGTTACATTCTTGATCATTTTCTGTAGATGCTAGATCTGCCCTGTCACGAAATCCGGAGTTTTAACTTCAGTACATGCACCTTTTACGCTCGTCAACGTCTACTCAAGCTCACTCTGTTATGTCGAATGATTATGCTAGCCCTGAATTTGTTTCTTCACTGATCAAAGAGGTCACATTCCCATTTTTTGTTGACACGAGCATCACTTTACGAATTTCTTGTGCGCTTCGCACTATCTTCAACAAATGCCTCTTAAGCGTTGTCCCACTTGAGTGGGGTTAAATTCATGAGAATAAGATTTTGATGCACTTCAATCTAATAGGGTGGGATCAAATTGGACAATGTAATTATTCCACTCCAACAACAGAGTTGTTCTGCAACACAAAAATGAATCCTTGATAATATGAGTGATACCAAAGATGATCAAGCTGAAATAGTCACCCGCCCACCTTTGGATCAAATGAAGTACATACAATGTTCACAAAAATACTTGATAATCGATCTAGAATGCTCAAGTGATGTGTGTATACGTGTGTGTCTAGTTCTAGTGATCCGCTGCCAAAGTAAAGCCAAAGCTGCCCTCAACACTCATATGGGAAATCCGAAAATATCGCGTTTGGAAAGTATGTTTGTGCAATCGTTCGATCTGATGCTAATTAAGCGTCTCTTCGCTTCTGCAGAGAATACAAAGCATCGAAAGTAAATGGAGGGACGTGTCGGAGGTTTGGGTGAGCTGAATCCTGAAGTCCTGGGTGGCGAAGTTTTTCAAGATCGGTGTCCCCGACCCCCCAAAAGTGCCACCCGGTATAAGCATAAATTGTATGATTGATGCTTACAATGGGCCAAGGAGATCGAAAGGCAAAATCTGAACATAAACAGGGTGACCGCCCGGCGACGATCATGACCAGCACAACCTCTGAAGGGCTTCGGGACGCCGCGCGAGGGACTTTCTCAAGTTCAACAACCTGCATATATATATTCTCACAACAAGGTTATCTCACTCAACTTGACTTATTAATTCGAAGGAGTCATGAAATCGCTATCGGTCTACGTCTCATTCATTCTTCGAAATTATCAGAGCAAATCATCATACCTTCCATGGTTGATCACTACAATCAGTACCCTCAAACAGGTGATCGGCATCTCGGTCTCTTCTCGGGGATCATATATATTCCCCTCTATCTCCCTTGACCCGCAATAGCCCGCCGACCGAACTCAAAGAACCTTGCTTGAACCCTTTCAGCATCTCACGCATGAACTTATAAGGTGCCAATTTAGCACAGGATGCGTGTTTATCCGATTTGTCCGCCGTTCCCCGACTGAAGGTTGGAGATGCGCGTGGCGATGGCTTGCAGCTCGAGATACTCGTTCACAGATTTGGTCGGGTTTTGTGGGCAAACTTGAGCTTAAATGACTATACGATTGCCATTAAGATTCCCATTTATCACTGCTGCGTCTCATCACTCCAAGGCGGAGAAAGATCGATGTCCATACTTCAAGAAGCTTTTCAAAGTTTTCCCGCCAAACTTAAGCAATCTGCATAATCTTGTCCAGCACTGTGGGATTGGCTTTATCGAAACTCTCGAACGTGTGTTCTAACTCCTTTCAACACGACAGATGTATTTGAACCCTGGTTCTGACTTCACATACTGCACCCATTCTACGATCTTGCATGGACAAATCAAACGGGGTGCCGATCAACGGGATCTTAATGGATCTTAATGACTCACAGTGTGTCTAGAATATTTGTCCTCGCTTAATTTCACTAATTTCAGAATGACTATATGCAACCGAACAACCAAACCGAACTTCGGGGAGTGACTGGGCGATAAAGAATGTCGCAAGATTTATCGAGTGTGATTTTTGATATATCTGAGAAGGTACATATATTGTCGGGTCAGAAATCCAATGATTCTCGGGCATAACCATTGGACGTGTTTCGAAATTTGCAATACGATTGGAAATTTAGCTTTTGCAACCAAGTCCTACCAAGATCCAAATAGACACAACCCGTGTGACGTCTTAGTCAACCAAATTATGATTCCGTTTTTTTGTAGATAGACAATGTCCCTTTGATACAAAGGGAGCTCTCGGGATCGACATTATGAAACCTCTAGCCCCGCCAGCCTTCCATCAATATGGCAACTACCGTTCTCCCACTCACATGACTCAATAGCCATCTCGTTTTTCACTTCTCCTGAAACTGTGAGCTTATTGCAGATGGATGACTTGACGACTGCAAGCAAGGGTGCATATATGTCGACTCCGCGATGAACTATGAACGCCAAGAGCTTGAATTTTGACGATTGACATAAGCTGACAGGATCACCAAGTTCGGGCGACTCGCCGAGCTATGCAATAGTACACGGAGACCTCTTACGACATTGTCAAGGCGACAAGCTGCCTTTGCCCTTTCCAATATCTTTCGTTTGTCAAGCTCATTGCGAGCCTTTTTTGCACGCGGAAGAAAGGCGGGTTGTGAATGAATCAGATCTTCCTTGATTCGGGAAGGGGCGGAAAGGGAAATCCTTCAAACACAGGCCCGCATCAGAGTCAAAGTCCAATGAATCAACCTATCATTGAACAAAGATCTTGCATTATTCAGGGCCTGCGAGAGGGTTTCCATGAGTGGTAGTAGAAAGGAGCGTGATTTAATTGCACAACAAAGAAAATTGCAATTGTATTTTTTCGTCCGATGAAGCCCCAATCACTCTCCAATAAATGAAAGCAATTCTTGCAAAACAAGCTGAGAATATCAATCAAATCCACATGAGATAGTGGTACCTCAAAGGAGTAGGAAGGCAACATATCGTCCGCCCATCCTTGTGGGAGACTTGGGCGCACTCTCGTCATGGTTTAATTCCACCAGTACTCGGATTCAACCATATCGCATACAGTCTGACTGCACTCATGACCTAATATAAATATTTGGCAATGGGTTGGATCAATTTTGACGCTCACTTGCCCATAAGTTTCGAGCTTCAGAGGAGCGCATATAACCAGTTGTGTAAATATCTCTTTCATATTTCTATCTTCTTGTACCTTTCGCTCAAAGCATCTTTGAATCATCATAAGAGCCAAAGAATCATTATACCATATTTTTCATTGGTGCTTGACAAGTCTAGTCTTTTGCAAATTCTATCAACGCGTATCAAAACCTATCTCCTTGGATATCTTCTTTTACATAATTCCTTTGCACCTCCAACGACGCGCGAACCCTTCATTTTGTATAAACCATTTTCTGTCGCGCTTTTCAACCCACCGTGTAAATGTCTGAGCACAGCTATCTTTCTGGGAAAACCTCGACGAGGAATTCCAATCGACAACGCCGTTTCAACCCAATGGTTTGTGGTCAACTTCAGGTATCTTTGGGCGCCTCAATGGTTTCAGACCTTGAGCGGTTGCGTGATTTTAAAGCTAAATTGCGGTATCATCTTGACAGGGTAACTTTGCGAATAAGAACTCCAATGGTATCGGTGGGGTTACAGCCCTGAGCAAACTGCTACCCCGCTCACAGTATGCACCCGAACTATGTGTCACCGGCGTATCTGGTAACATGTCACAATACCCATCAACCTATATTCAGTATCCATCTCTAGATCCTGCTATTGGTTTTCAGAATTTGTCTGGGTGTGTGATCCTCCCAATCTTGCAAACTTCAGCTTAATATCAAAACGAGCGAGTGAAACGTCTGACATTCCTCACTTTGTGCCTCACCCAGGACCAATGATCATTCGAGTCTTGTAGGGATTCAATCCACCACGAATGAACTCCACTACGGAAACGACTGGAGAAGCCAAGCACCAATCTCGACTCTGTGCGATTCATCAATAGTTTCGAACGGCCTGCTTTCATCTCACTCCGATGCTACGGTTGTACGTCACTGTTGGCAGGACCTGGATCCAGATATGACACGAGTCAGTGAAACATCCATATCAACCCAACTATACACGAAATCGACCCGGCAACGTAACCGTAGAGTTCACTTGCGCCCGAAGAATCCAAAGTACCAAGGTTTGACTAGATTTGCCGCCCCTACAAATCTGGTTTCGGGTATTCTACCTCCAATGCCAACTACTAAGGATTCTAATCCGCCCAAAGTTGTGCGAAGTTCCAAAACCCAAGTCAAGCCTAATCTCTCTCTCAGCATCCCCACAAAGCCTTCCGATGCGGCCAAGACCAAGAACACCCCTCGCAGTAATACAACAGCGCCCCGGGCTGAAAGGCATCAATTTTCTATGTCAGAGACTCCAATAGACTTTCTTAAAACCCTTGGAGAAGACGAATGGAACAAGAGAGTAGATGCCCTGGAGAAGATGGTCGAAAAACGTAAGAATCAGTTTCTGCAAAATGGGTTTGGTGATGCTTCGGGTCGACCTTTTCCGCCAGACGAGCCTTCGATAGAGAAGAAGCCGGTCCCTAATCGATGGGTTTGGTACATGCGCTTGAGCATGGAGTACGACAAAGAGATTGGAACAGTGCTTCCTTCAGGGGGTCCAGGTAAGATACATTGCTTTTCGCATACATCGTATAGAAAGTATCTTAATTTATTGAGGATTATTTTTCACGTCTTGGCAGCTGGTTATCTCAAGTATGGATGGGATCGGATAGGAAAAACTGGAAAAGAACCATATCAAGAGCTTGCTGACGTGTACTCCGCAGAGAGAGTGAAGCACTGTAAGTAAACCTAGACTATATCATTACGTCTTGTGCGAATACGCTTTGAAACTCACTCAAATTGATTTTTTGTACGTGAACATCGAAATTCCAGTGTCAGATCGTGGAATTGTAATCTCAGATGGAAAAGATATCGAATCTCGAGAAAAGAAACCCTTTGCTACCCTTTCTTCTGCTCTCTCGCCTACCTCCACTATTGAATCATTTCCGATTCACTCAGAATATGACGGCGAGGGTCAAATGGCATTTTCATATCCTATCTCATCTAACAGTGGTATCCAGAAAGATCAGCTTCACGATAGAGTTCTGAGCCTTGGATCGAATCTATTTCAGCAAGAACCCCTGGTACAGGCAGATATACTTCGTCGCGAACCACACTCAGACTTTAACCTGCGCACGAACAGCTATATGGAATGCATCGATCCTATCATATATCAGGAATCGATCCTACAAGCAGTCCACCTCAGTCCGACCTCTGACGACTTATTTAGCGAGTATTTGAGCAATAACTTTATGTCCACTTACCTACAGTCACAAGACTTTCTCAGCGCATTTGAACCGCCTTTGACCTCCGATCAAGCGTCGAATGGTAGTGATTGGTCACCCTCTCCCATGAACCATCAATCACCTTGGCCTCATCTCAATATGGGCCAGTCTTCGCCCTTAGGATCGAATGATACCGAAACTCCAGATCTTTCTGCAGCCTCCTTACCAACGCCTGTCAGCCTCACGAGTGAATACAACGACCATTTCGCTGCCTCCCAAATGATGAACGAGTTTATGAACACAGATGATGCGATCTCGCAGAGGCTTCACTCGAATTCATCTACTAAAGAGCTTTCGTGTGATTGGATGTTATCTGGATTTGACCCAACAGATTTTGGCAACACCGGCATTAGCATCTTTCTTCCCGATTGAATGGGAATCTCTTATACTTTTCCGAACCAGCTCATCTTGCGTGTTTACAATAAGTGACTCCGATTCTTGGTGACTCATCCGAGGTTATCAACTTTTTTGTAACACCTTATCTTCCTCGTTGAAGTATATCACCTGTGGTACTAGTGTATATATCGAAAAGAGCTATCTTGTCTATATTTCCGTGCATCAATTTCTCGACGTCTCGTTATGGTTTCTTCTCGCGTTGAAGACGAATGTGTAAAAAGATGTTCATAGATGCTGTATATATCAATTTTGGATTGTGGATATGGTTGACTTGTTTGATCAGTTGCTCAGCCCTGCAGAAGATGTAAATCATGTAACAACTCAGCTGTTTGCAACTCTCGTTAGGCTGTCGTGTGGTTATGTCTTCCTGTTTGTTTTTGCAACTTGTCCTTTAGCTTGATGTGTACATACATAGCCCAACAGTTTATCTGTATCGGATTTCATCCGTCTGTGATGCAATATCGTTTCTACAATTGCCTTGCATCTTATTTTCAGCGGATTAGACCTTCTTTGGAACCGGATAACACGTTCTAGGTACCCCACCAGAGAACTCAGATACCCTATGACTTTTTGCATATTCATCAGTGTTTTGGGCAAACTGTCACATTGATCTCCCAGGCCATCAGGACGAGTTTTTTTTAACTTGAAACTTCAAACCCATCCCGCTGTTTTACACACCTTTGCTATGATATAGAGAAGTCCATTACCTCCCTAAATGGAGTTGAAACACCGCGTGTAAGACTTGTATAGAAGCCTTGCTGTGGCATGCAGAGCCATTGTCTGCTTGATTGTCAAGGACTTTAGGCTAGTCCTCACCTCAAGAAGATGATTTAGAGACTTGTGTAGGTGCGCCAATGATCCAAAACACAACTTACAAAACATACTGATCATGGAAAATCAAGAGAAATATTATCTAGATCTGCACCCTAATAGTACTCAAGAGATTACACAACCGTGATGTTGAATTTTTTGCTATCACTAAACAATCCTTGAACATATGTCAGACATGAAAATCAGAAATTATGAGTTTTTAATACGATGCGAAGAATAGACTATGTAGCAAAAGAGTGAGCGAAATACATGTAGAGAAAAATTGATGATTCTGCTAGCTTTAGGCTGAGAAGGAGATTTACAAAAATACAACTTTTGTGTGGGAAGAATTGCAATTGATTGGCTTTCGAGCATTGGTTTGAGCCAATTCGATTATTCAGATTTAACACTTTTTTCCAACTGAGAATCATCGAGCAATCCGGACAAAAGATAAACGACTCCTGAACCACATGCACATGTGGCATAACACAAAGTCGGACCTTGTGCCCAATAAAGACCCGTGGCGAAGAGTGGACCGATAGCACGACCAAGCTGACCGGCCGATCGAAAATCTCCTAAAGCCTTTCCCCTTGCGATCTTCGGGTCAACTTGTTTCGAATTATCTTGTTCGTCATCACATTCGAGACTAGCCAATGTATTTAACGAGTTCACAACTGATGCACTAACGTACGCAAGTGCTACAGCAGCTGAATAAAGTACGATCATGCTCGAGCTATTCATTTCACCATCAGCCATATTCTTGGGGCCTGGGTGAAGGAAAGGAAGAGTGGCAAGAAGGGTAAGAGAGGTGATACAAGCAATGACCCCATTACGAACAAAGCCCAACGGGGCCTTTTTGGAGCGACGAATGTGACCGCCTTGAAGCAAGGATGAGAGGACACCAATCAAGCCAAGTAAGCGTCCATTCTGAGCATTCGTAAAAGAGTAGAGATCATAGGTTACTAGAGCAGATTTGGAGAGAGAGAGAGAGAAATGTGAGGCTTAGTGATGTATGTAAACTGATCAAGTAGAAAAGTATGATCACATACAAAATGTCAAGGTAAACTCAGCACCTAGACTCATAAAACAAATCGTCAGATAGATCAGTCTCATCCCGGCTCAAAAGTGTAACAAGAGAAAAAAAACTCACCCGAGAAAAAGAATAAAAACATGGAATGTATGCGTGCAAGAATTTTCAATCTTTGATATCTCTCCTGTATCGTTCTTTGACGTGTTGGCTTAGATATGGTCTCGGATTTTTGACTAGCCAATGTTTTATTGGCTCGGTCTTGTGAACATTGCTTGGTTTCTGGTAAAGCAATGGCCAAGAAAGCCGTTTCGACAAGTAATAAGATCACTGTGATTGCAGCAGGTGCAGCATATACATTCAATTCCGTTCCACCAATCTTGACGGTCTCGCTCGTTGGAAGCTGCATCGCAAACCAAGCGCCTAGACTGGGGCCCAAAGTGAAGCACACCTGAAGTGTAGGAAACCAAGGAATGAGTCCAAAGCCTCGCAGAGAAGTTTAGTACAAGGAAAATCACTCAAACCGAAAACGCAATCCCAACCAATGCCAAAGATTTAGCACGTGTTGAAGGATCAGAGACATCGCTGATAATGGCGATGCTGAGCTGTACATTGCCTTCCGAAAGCCCTCCGATGGCTCGAGAAAGGAGATAAGGTCCAAAACTCGTGGAACATAACCAGAGTAGGGCGGATGCTAGATTTCCAATCATGGTGAGTAAGAGGATAGGTCGTCTACCAAAGTGATCTGATAGACGTCCAATGTACGGCGACACAAGAAACTGGCAAAACGAAAAGATTGACCCAAGCAAGCCTGCCCGTGATGATTCGAAGGATTGTTTGATTAGGTTCATTTCTTCATGTATGTGCTGGTGTGTGCCAAATCACATAGCATTCGACTGACCTCCAAGAATGGTGATGTCCCATTTCGAATGTGCCACGAGAGTTTCAGTAGAATATGGCGCCAAATGACTAGCTCGCATCGACACCAGCGCTGCCCGTGATCTTCGAATCACTCCAAGTATACTCGAAAGCAGTGTTCCCTGAGGTAAGGTACAAGAAGTATAAGAAATCCAGCAGTTGATCGGTCTTCATCACGCTACAGGTATAGAGCAGCCTCAAGCGATTTGAGGACGGCACAAGTCTTTATGGAAAGGTGTATGTGATCGACCCACTTTGCGAGATTTCTCGGCCTCCACAAATGATGCGATCAGTCGAGGAAACAGTGGGAGTGGCATGGTGAATGCTATTGAACAACGCTCACAATAACAAAAAAGCTTCATTCAGTGGCTGGTTACGAAACACTTGATGTCTCAGAACGAAAATATGACAGAAGTGTAAGACTCACCTAGCAAATCCAACAGCAAGGACAAGAAGATGATACGGACCACTTTACGTTGTAGAGCTGATTGTTCCTTATCCATCTTCAAATTGGGTTAGATGAAGGGAATGCGATGAGCTTTGAAGTGAGTGACTTGAAGTTGAGAGTGGTTGTACATACTATTCTACCGAGTTGATCGGTTGTGCGAGCTGAGTTGAGTGGTAGGCGGGACGCGCGTGACACGCAAATGGCACGCAGCTGGGCGTGCACACGTCTCGTAAACCCATTTTTAACTTCAAGTTCCTCTCTCTTGCCATTGGGAGATCGACCACTCTTGACATGTGCACTACAACTTCCTTGGGCTACATACGCTTTCAACTTGTGTTTATTTTATTGACATTCCTTGTAGTCTCTCTCAGAGATCCATCTTGTTACATGTTGTTGAGTTGATTTTGATTTTTGATTTTTGATTTTGATTTTTGATGTTTGATTGATTGATAATAAAAATCAAAATCAAATCAAATCAAAATCAAATCGAATCTTGAGTGAAGTGAGAATCAGATCATGAATCCATCTTCTTTACTTTTAGCAAGAACTCGTAAGTTTACAATTCAATTCAATCAATCTCACTACAATTCAATTCAAATTGCAATCAATCAATCAATCACTGATAATAATAATGTTCTATTGATTGATAAAACAGCACCAGTAGCTTCAACTTCAACTTATTCAACTCATATTCCATCAGCAAGACCAACTGATCATATCTTTCAACAAGATCCAAGCTCATCAACAACCCCATTACATTCTCCAACTACTCTCAATCCATCTGGAAACTTAAAATTACCATCATCATCATCATCATCATCATCAAATCCTAATTCAGATGGATCTTTACCTAATCTACATCCCACTTTTCGATCAGATAATTCAGGACCATGTCCAGGCACAGTGCAAATCGTGGTAGAATCAACGACGTTTTTGGTACATAAGGAAATCATTGTTTTTGCTAGTCCGTTCTTTGAAACGATCATTGGAGGTGAATGGGCAGAAACTTGTGATTTGACTGGTTCTCAAGATCACTTACAACAACCATCAGATCCTACGCTTCAAAACCCATCAATCAATCCATACGGAATCACTGCACCAATCGGAATCAGTCAAGATCCATCACATTCTCAAGCCACTGGCACTAATCTCTCACCCACTCCATCAACGGTCCAAGGACCTTCCGGATCACTTCTTCCTGATCAATCAACCTCACAAGACTTCAATCCTCTCTCTGACCACAACGATGGGTCGTCATCGAATGGAGATCCGAATGACAAGCGTGATCGCACACCATCACCTCTTCCATCCTCCCTTGGCGAAGCCTTTGCGCCATCCGAAAAAGCATCTACTCCTAAAGCCAATCGAGTCACTGATCCATCTTCTACATCGAAATCTAATCTTATCAAACCAATTGGTTTGACTCCTCAAACTACTAAATCTACTAAACCTAATCAAATTGAAGCAAAGATCTTTCTTCAGGAAGAAAAGGCTGCTCCATTTCAAGATTTGTTGATGTTTGTTTATCCTCATTTAGAGGTAAGGTGATCGATCTATGCCACTGAAAGGTTTCAGAACTAATTTATCTGACGGCTCTTGAATTGTTTTCAGTGTGTCTGTACTTGGAACAATGCTCCAGAGGTAAGTTCCAAAAGATCACAAATCGTAATCCTAAAGCCCCCATCAACTGATCACCCGACCCCATTCTCCCTCTCTGCTTTACAGCTCATGACCATGTCAAGAAAGTTCGATATGCCATACCTTCAAAGACATGTGTTAAACTTTTTACTTTCCTCTGCAGCAGGTAAACCTATCCAAGCCATGAAGATTGCAGAAGATCATCAATTACCTGATCTATATAGGGAAAGTTCACGGTTTCTCTTAGATAATTGGCAAGGATGGGATCCGAAAGAATTAGATACATTAAGTTCAGAAACGTTATTAAAACTTGAAAAGAGGTTAGATCATTCTCAAAACCTTTTTCCTTTTCATCCACTTGAACTACTATCGAATTAGAGTTTTGAATCGTCTCTTGTTTTTTTTTTGGTTTTGGGGCATACAGAAGGACTTGGTTTTTAGAACGATTATTGAAATTAGGTTTAGTGAACTCTTCAAGAGATTACGTTTGTCCACCCACCTGTTCAGATCCACAACATTGTGCAAAACTAGTGGATGATAAATGGAGAAGTGCTTGGGCTTCTTCCTTTAAATTTGGACCACCTCAGGTTCGAATCTCCTTCTTCCTCTTCTTCTTCTTCGGTCTTCGAAAGTCTTCAAGAATGACTGATTGGATTGATGATGGGGTGTTTAGCCTAGTAGTGTTTATAGAGCTTTAAGGTGTTTAGAACCTAGTTTACATAGTCCATCTTTATTGTAAGTAACTCTTACAGATGATCAATCTTCCGACAGCTTTCAAACTGATTTCTAAACTTTCGGAAACTTCAGATTACCACATACATCATGTCAACAACACGCCATCCGATTCTTTGCTGACTTATTCGACCGAATGTTTTCCCAATTCCCAGCCAGAGTAGGCATGAATAATAATCCGAATGGCACAGGTGGTGGTGGGACAGGTGGTGCAGGAGCCGGTCATTCACATTCGAATTCCACTCATTTCTCTTTAGATCCTATACCGGTTCCTATCACTTTGAATGGAACGGCTGTGAGTAAGGCGAGTAGACATGCTAAGTATTTTTTACATGTCGAATTGTTTGAAGCAGGTGGGTTTGGGAAAGATAGGGAAAGAAGAGGGGTTTGATCCTTCGGCTGGGAGTTTAGGGTTGGGTTTCTTTGATCTTTATGTGTGTGTGTGTGTGTGTGTTTTTCTGTCATCTCTCTTTCCGTCTTAAATTTGTATGTTTTTTTTCCAAGTCTCTTTGAATGTAGAATGTGATGTGTAATGATTTGAGGTGATAGATTATTGGTTTTTTGGTTTTGGTTTTTTGGTTTACATATATATATATGATATTTTACTATATAGAAGTTACATAGATTACTGGTTGATCTTCAACTGTTATGTTTTGTACACTTTGGAATCAGATGAGGTTATGAGATTATGATTATGATTTTTTCGGAAGCTCAGGTTCAAGTTTTGTACACCATTGGTCGATTATCATTATTTTTGGCTGTGAGCTGTCTTTGAAAGAACAAAGGTTTTGATGTTGAGCAGGTGTTGTATTCTCAGCGACGCATCCTGTTGAAGAGTATGCTTCACGCGTTTGATTTGTGTTTGTGGAATGATTGAGGCTCTTTACTGAGCCGCCAATCCATAACATACTTGTGTAGAATCAAGTTCAGATGGGTTTTTAGTTTACAATACAATGGTTTTCAAGCTGATAGATAACACTTGGTTTAGAGAACTTTTTTGAAGCAATTGTGAACCATAGAGTCATGATTTTTCTACAAGATACTGCCACTATGTATCACAAGGTATGCTTAAAGAAGGACAGCCGATAGGATGAAGAATTGTACTGAAGTGAAGTGAAAATTCAAGATGAGGTGTTTTGGGATATGCGAAAGGATTGGATTTATTACCCACGTCATTTGCCAAAACACACTTGAGGTTGTTGCTTGAACGGACAAGTACATACATCTCACAAAGCTTGAAAAGAATTTGGCGCTAAGGATTACTTGAATTTTGCGGGCAAAGCTTCTTCAAGCTTTTTGAATTCGACTGTATTTATGTATCAGAGTACATCCATTGTATTCGGTGCTGCGATCATCGATGGAGGTTTCAAAGCTTTTTTAAAGAAGTGTGTTTTAAACTGTGTAGCCACTTTGAGCTTATGTACATACATACCGTCCCCTTCGGTAACACATATGTAACGTGTGTGACCGAATATTAGGGCTGTGACCCGGACCCGAAATTTCAGGGCCGGCCCTGGGGCCAAAAACAGCCCTG